>JAODAL010031460.1:0-48416 GCA_025379985.1 Phyllomedusa bahiana
GCCACTCTCTGACCTCATGCTTTTTGGCTCCCTTGCCGCGCCCACCTCAAATCTTTTTGCCCTTTGGGTGCCACCCTGTGGCCTACTCCTTTTTTTTTTTTTTGCCACCCCCCCCCAAAGAATTTTCTTTTTTTTGGTCCCAAAACGGGCCTGACCCATGCGCTGCTCCCGCGTGACCTCCACACTGGGGTGATTGTCCATTTTCTTTTGGCCTACAAACTTTTTTTTTGGGCCCCCCAAATCCAGAATTTTCCAATTTTTTGTGCCCAACTGCCTGCCCTCCCCCCCTGCTGCTGCTGTCTTTACCTCCACACTGTTTCATTTTTCCCACTTTTGGGCCCCACCCCTTTTTTTTTTTCCATTTCCCCCAGAATGTAAATTGGGCCCCCACGGTCAAACCCATCGGGCCCCGGGCTGCTGCCGTGACCCCAAAAAAAAGGGGGTCATTTTTGCCACTCTGGGGCCTACAAACCGTTTTGCTCCCTTTCTAAAAAGTCATTGTCCCCACTCCTGACCCCCCAAGGTTTGCTGGCCCCCCCCGTCACCTCAACTCTCTCAATGTCCCACCCCGGGTGGCCTCCCAAACTTTTTTTGGCCACCTCCAAAATTTCTCATTGTGCCATTTGCCCTGCCCCTCATCGCCCCGCCGCACCCCACTCTCTTCAATGTGCCACTCTGTGGCCTACTCCTTTTTTGCCACCTCCGAAGGGTCTTTGGGTGCCATTTGTCGGGCCTCAGGGCTCCCGGCGGGCCATACCCCCCACATTTTTTTAAAATTGGGCCCAAATGCTTGGGGCCTACTACGTTTTTTGGCCACCTCCGGGAAATTTTCATTGTGCCCCCCGCCCTACCCCATGCTCCCTGCTGCGGGCGTCCCCCCCCACTTTTTTTCATTGGGGCCACTCTGTGGCCTGCACTTTTTTTGCCACCCCCAAAAAAAGGGTTCTTTTGGTGCCACGGCCTAAACCCTCATGCTGCTGCTCCCCTCCCCCTTTTCCCCCCACCCCGTTAAATTGTCCCACCCGGGTGGCCTACAACTGTTTTTGCCACCTCCAAAGCATTGTCCACCCTGCCCTCATCTTGCTGCTGCTGTCGTGACCCCAAACTGTTCATTGTGCCACTCGTGGCCTACAAACTGTTTTCCACCCCCCCAAATTTCATTGTCCCGGGCCTACCTCATGCTGCTGTGGCTGCCCCCGGGTAAACCTCCACACTGGGTCACAAATGTTCCCAAACCTAAAGCCCCTCACCCTTTTTTTTTTTTTCCCGGGCCTTTGGGCTGGCATAAACTTTATCAGGCAAAAACCCCCGTTTGAGTTTTTCGGGGTTTTTTTGGGCCCCTCTTAAGTGCCCGGGAAAAATTTTTAAATAGTGAAGCGATTCTAAAAGCGGGGGCAGTCTTTGGGCTGTAAATAAAACACTAAAACCCCAACTTTTGTATGAAGACCAAACCAAGCTCCCACGGCATTTTTTAAGCATGGACAACTTTCTACACACCCTGAAAGGCTCGGGAAAACCCGGGAAATAGCTTTTTTTTTTTTTTTAATTTTTAAAAGTAATTCAAACCGAAAAAAAATTTTTGTCGAAAAATTTGGGGCGAAGTGACCGAACGAATTTTTGAAAATTCGCCCATCCTCGGGGTTTGTTTTTAGGGGGGGAAATCTAACAAAAACGGGCCAATCAAAACCCCTTTTTAGAACTGGACCGCCCCAAAAAAAAAATTTAAATATTGAAAAATTTTCTTGAAAAGGGAAAAAAATTCCCCCAAATTACTAAGCCCCCTAATATCGTAAATAAAAAAAGACATTTAAAAAAATAGATCCAACCTCAGTAGCCCATATGGTTAGCTAGTTATAAACATTTTGAGGGGTAAACTACGTCTTCCCGCAAAAAATTTTTGAAATTTGAAAATTTGGAAAATTTTTCAAAATTTTTTTCCACGATATTTTGATTTTTTAAACAAATAAAAAAAGGATTTTTAATCAAAGTTTCTTACTTTTTTTAAAGCACAATGTGTAAACAAAAAAACAGCCCTCTAACCCCATGGATAGGTTAAAGTGTCAAAGATTTTAATTCCCACATAAAGTGTCCACATGTCATATTTAAAAAAAATGGGGTTCTGTCAGGGGGCCCAAAACTGGCTCCGGCGGAGGGGTTTAAACGAAGCACTTGTGTTAAATTTTTTTAGTAAAAATTTTTGGCTTTGGGTTTTTAGGGTGATCCCATTGTGGTGCATTATGTTACAGGGGGGTGGGGGGGGGGCAAAATTTCTTTACCTCCCCCCTGATGAAATTTTTAGCCTAGAACGCCCAAAAACCAAACACCCCTTTCGGGGGCCCAAAAGAAAGGGGAAAAGGCAACCCCACCTTTTCACTTCCCTCTGCCTTGTCAGGGTAGTTCTGAAGGGGGGAGATGGGTCAGTGGGGAATGGGGGTTTAAATAGGGGGGTAGTTTGGGGTTGAGATTTGTGAAAGATGGGTTCAGAGGGGGGGGGTTGGGGGTACTTTCAGGGATGGATTTGGACCCCTGAAAATTACCAAACATTTATTTCCCCATAGCCCCATCCCTTGTCACTTCACCTTATCCCCCACCTACCCCTTAATAAACCCTTAAAACCCCAAATCACTTTCCCCCCACCATTTCCAACCCCCTTTGCCTCTTTTTAAAGGGGGGGGGTTTTCTTTTAACCCCCTCCTCTACCTATAAAACCCACCCCCCCTACCTCCCCCAAAATTTTTCTATACCCCCCACCTCTCCTACCCCCCCCAAAAATTTCTCTATTTCCCCACCAATTGTTTCAAATACCCCCCACCTCTACCTCCCACCCCCATACCCCCCTAGCCTCCACCTATTGCTCTATAGCCCCCCCCCCAACAAATTTACCCCCCACAAGCCCCCCTTTCCCCAAACCAATTGCCCTAAAACCCCCAAACCAACCACCCCATACCCCCTTTTTCATCAACATTACTCAGGGTCATGATAGGGTACTGTCTACTAGCGAACAGATTTTCTTGTACCCCCTATTCTGCATAAATATACGTTTGGGGTCCCCCCCCCTTTCCTGATACATTTTGATGCGGGGCCCCGATCTGTGCCCCATCTAAAGCTTTAAAAAGGACGAGATCAGAGTGGGCCCCAATCCCGCACATTTTCCCAATGGGAAAATTGCATTTCCGCCATGAAGGGAGCTTTTTCAGGGATCCCCACCCCGCGCCATACGCCCTGACCGACAATAAAAAAGGGGGTTAAAAACAGACCCCTTTCCCTTTCCTCTTTCTCCCTCTAAAATTTCCTTCCCTCACTACTTTCCCAGATTAAAATTTTATACTATTTCTATAGGAAAAGGGGTTTTCGGGGTCAGTTTTCCTCTCTTCGGCAATAACCTCTTCTCCAGCTTTGCTGCCTTTACTGGTTTCCATAAATTTTCTTCACCCCTTCTTTTTTGCCTCCTTCCTGTTCTAGGAGATAAATTTTTTCTTTCTGTTATAAAAACCCGGGGCTGGGAGCGCGGGTAAAGGGGAGAAAAATTGTTTTATAGGGAAACCCCCTTTTTGGGGCCGCCCAAATTCCTTGGGAACCCCCCTTTGGGGCCCAAGGCTGGGGCCAAATGCATGCTCAATTGGACACACCCCAATTCCGGGTTAGTTTTCCCCCGACTCCAGGCTTAAAGGGCACCACAGTCACACCCTAAATAAGACGCACACGGGAAAAAACAGCCCCTGGGATTTAACCCGAAACTGCATCCTAGAATAACTCACCGCTACTTTTTCCTGTTTTTCAAATCCCGGAAATTTCCTGCACTTATCCGTTATCTAATCCCGGAAAAATTCCCGGGCTACTTAACCAGTTACAAATCCTGGGATAATTTACCGCTACTTATCCTGTATATCTAACCCCCGGAAAATTTTTTCCGCAATTACCAATGTATCTAATCTGAGGAAATTTGGTAAAAACATTAATTCTTTAGTCTTTTTTTTTTGGCATATGCTTTTTGGGGTCCTGTTTGGGTTTACAAAAGTTTTTTTAAAACCCTTTAAGGGGGGGCGTTTTTTTTTTTTTCCATTGTATAAAGGCCCAAAAAAAAGGGCTAAATGCTCAACTTTACCACCCGGGTTTAATTTTTCATGATTTTTCAACAAGAATTCAGTAATGGAAAAATGATTTTATTTTCTAAATACTGTTTTTGTTGGGGCATCCCCAAACAAAAGGGGGAGAAGCGCGGGAAAAAATTTCCCCAAACACCCCTCCAAAAAATGACTCCCTGCCTTGCAAAAAAAAAAATAAAGGGCAAAGAACTGTGGCAAATTTTTTCCCAGACAAACCCTATTGACATTTTGTGGGGAAATCCTCAAATGAATGGTGGGGGGGATCGCCAAAGGGCCCCCTAACTTCCCCCCGTCTCCATGGGTTTTTATCATGGAGGAGGGGAAAAAAAGGAAATTTCCCGTGGCGAAAACCCGTGAAGCTCAAATGACCTCTATGCCCAAGAAGGGTTTAAAAGGGGTTTTTCCAAAAAGTAAGTTCCCCTTTAACCCTTTTTGGCGATACCCCCCCCTTTTAGGGTTGAAAAAAGGGGGACTGTTTTTTCTGTGTTTTAAAAAAAAAAATACCTTTCCCCCTATGCGGGGGGGGGGGGCACAGAGAGCGCCCGCATTTTAAATCAATAATTACTTTCCCAAACCCGTGGGTTCTCTAAAAACAAAAGACACAGGACCACATGTATGAAAACTGTCTAGGTCCCAAAATTCACCTTGTTTTTCCCCTAGCAACCAAGCAGCGTGATCCTTTTATTTTTTCAGAGCACCCCAAAAAAAAAGAAAGGCGCTGTGTTGGCTGCTGTGGGGAACAAAAGGAATTTTAGAAACCCAGACATTTTTTATAATTGGCCCCGGGTCCTTTTTTTCCACGTCCCTTCCAAGCTTTTTCAGTTTTTCCCGCCACAGAATTTAAATGCAAAAAAAAACGCAACGCGGGCCCGATTTAGCTTTCCTTTTCCGCTCGGGTCGTTTTCTAATGTAAACGTCAGGAAAAAAAATAAGGGGATTTAAGGAAAGGGTGTAAATCTCACAAGGGTTCACTTTTTTTTAAAGAAATATTTTAAAAAGGGGAAATTTAAAAACCCTTTTTTAAAGGGTCCCACTCAACAATTTGATCGTGGCAAAACCCCTTTTTTTTAAAGGGAAAAGGAAAAAAATGGGGGGCCACAAAAATAATACACTTTGGGGGACAATTTTGGGCCATTTTTTAACTAGGGGGGGACAAAAATGGACATTTTTTTTTGCCCCGGTTTAGAAAATTTTGTGTTAAGTTACTTTGAACCCCCCAAATTTTCAGGTTTTAAAGGGGGTAAAACAGACACTTCACATTGTATCAAAAAAAGTAAAAACTTCAGTGTTATCCCCATGAAAAAATTATAATACAATATTTACAAAAATGTGAGGGGCGTTTTTCATTTTTTTGAGATTTTTTGTGTTTTTTATATATATATAATGTTGTGGTTTTGTATATATATAAATATAAAATTTCCCCTTAATTATTTTTTTTTTTTTGGGTTAAAAATTTTTTAAAGTTGTATAAATACCTGCG
Organism: Phyllomedusa bahiana; assembly: GCA_025379985.1. Classification (NCBI taxonomy): domain Eukaryota; kingdom Metazoa; phylum Chordata; class Amphibia; order Anura; family Hylidae; genus Phyllomedusa; species Phyllomedusa bahiana. The sequence continues at coordinate 5,587 of JAODAL010031460.1, forward strand.
ATATTTCATTTGGGTATTTTATATTAAACTCATTCTATCATTCCAATTTTTTATCTGGCCCCATTTCCTTTTTTCTACAATCATACCCTTTATGTACCATTCTATTATTCAAATTTTTTAAAATTCAGTTTATCCCTAGTTTTCAGCTAATGGTTTTTCATTAAGGTATAAAAAAATTTTTATTTTTTATTGGGTTTTTTTCGTACCCCATTTTTTTCTAACATTCTGTAACTTCTTTCAGTCCCAAAAGAACAGGAAAAAACCTGCATAACCCTCTCTGGGGGCTAGCCCCGGGGCCCGCCTTAAGAACAAGAAAAAACAATCAAACAAAAAGAAAACGTTTTATTAGTATAAAATACAATACAAAACAAGTAAAAAAAATCGGGAAAAAAAAAAATTTAAAATTTTTTAAAATTTAAATCACCCCTTTTTGGGTATTTTCAAAAAAAAAAAAGTTACACAAGTTGATTTTCGCCCCAATTTAAAAAATCCTATCTTTTAAAAAAATAGCATTAAATTTATCCTGTTTTGATGAAACCCCCATGAAAAAAAAAAAAAAATTAAAAATTTCAAAACTGCTGTTTTTTGGGTTTTTATTTTATTGTCCCAAAAAAAATTTTAAAAAAAAGTAATCAAAAATCACATGTACCCCAAAATTTGGGACCAAAAAAAAAAACCACACTTTTTTAAACCCCCAAAAAATGACCCTTTTACCATAAGGGGAAAAAAACAAAAAAATGTTCACATATTTCAACTAATAAAAAAAAAAGAAAAACCCCATCCTACAAACAATTTTTTTTGAAGAAAATCTGGAAATTTAAATTTTTCCTTTTATAAATTCTCTGTTTTTAACAAAAAAACGGGGCCCCCAAGAAAAAAAATTTTTCCCCCATTTGAACAAAATAAGGGTTCTCTTTTTTTAATTTGACATCCCCCTTAAAAAAATTTCCCCAATGGTCCCGGCTAACTCTACTGTGTGGGAAATTTTCTCATGCTAACCAAAAAATATGGGTTTTTTTTTTTAAAACTTTTCCCACATTGGGGAACATGAATATGGGTTTCTCTCCTGGTGAATTCCCCCTCCCTGGAACAATTCAAATTTATTTTAAAAAAAATTTTCCCACATTTTGGGGCAAGAATAAATCTTCTCCCCCTGTGTGAATTCTTTTATTTCCCAAATTAAAATTTCTCTTTAAAACTTTTTTCCCCATTCTGTGCCTAAATATGGCTTTTTCTCCCCCTTTTGAACTCTCTCATGTGTAACAAGTTCATATTTACTTTTTTAAAAATTTTCGCACCTTTTTGAGCAAAAACGGGTTCTCACCTGTGTGAATTTTCTTTGTAAGCCAAATTGGGGTTTACTTTCCCAAATCTTTTCCCCCCATTCAGAAAATGAATGTGCCTTCTCTCCGTGTGGGTTCCTCGGTTTAAAAAATTTTATTTTTCTTTTAAAGCTTTTTTTTCCCCATTCTAACACAAAACCCTGGGGTTCTTTTTCCTGTGTGAATTTAAATTTTTGTTTTAATAAGATTTTTTGGGGTTAAATTGAAAGCTTTTTCCCCCATTTTGAACATGAATAAGGGTTCTCTCTTTTGGTTTTTTGCATGTATAATAAGCTGTTTTAAATTTTTAAAACTTTTTAAAAAATTCTGAACATGAAATGGTTTCTCTCCTGTTGGAAATTTTTCATTTTGACAAGAGGGGATTTACCTTTTAAAACATTTCCCCCATTTTTGAAAAAAATGGTTTTTTTCCTTTGGAAAAATTTTTTTTATGTATTACAAGTTAGGATTTAAAATTTTAAAACCTTTCCCACATTTTAACATGCATAGGGCCCTTTTTTCTCCTGTTATTTCTCTCAAAGTGTAAAAAGATGTGATTTTTTTTTTGAAATTTTTTTCCACAACTGAACATGAATTTGGGGGTTTCCTTTCCTGTGTGAATTCTCTCAAGTTAACCAGAAAATGATTTAAATTCTTAAAGCTTTTTCCCCCATTTCTGAACCCTGAAAATGGTTTTTCCCCCCCCTCTTGTGAATTAATTTTTATTTTACTAAGTGATGCCCCTTTACTTGTAAAAAAACCCTTTCCCCAAATTTTTAACATGAAAAAAGGGCCTTTTTTTCTCCTGTTGATTCTCTCATTTTGTAAAAAAAGAAGGCTTTTTCTTTTTTTAAAACCTTTTTCCCCATTCTGAACATGAATAGGGGCGCCTTTTCCCCCCTTTTGGGGAATTCTCTCCCTGTGGAAAAAAAATTTTTGGGGCTTAACCCCTTTTAAAAAACACTTCCCACATTCCCAAAAACATTAATTTTTTCCCCTTTTTCTGTTTAAATTCTTTTTATTGAAAAGGAAAAATTTTGGGGCTTTTTTTTTTTTTTTTTTTTAATTTTTTTTAAACTGTTTTTACCAAACTGTAAACCTTTTTTTTTTTTTTCCCTTTCCCCGGCCAATAATTTGGGGAACCAATTTTGTGATTGGTCGCAGAAGGTTTTCCATTATTAGGCAAATTAGAAGATAATATTTTCCCCTTTAGGGCCGGGTTAACATTAATTTTAAAATTTGGGTTTCTTCTGAAAAAAGTGCCCGCAGATTCTCCATTTTCTAAAAAAAATTTTTATCATTTTGAGATAAGAAAAAAGTGTTCTCCAGAACACCAACAAAATTTAAAATTTTTTTTCTGTTTTTTAAGAATTTGAACCCCCCAAAGGTATCATCCATTTTTTTAAAATTTTTTTTTTTAAACCCCCATTTTGGGGATTTTTTTTTAAAAACAAAAAAAAAAAAAAAACCCAAAAGGGGACATTAATTTGAAATTTTAAAATTTTAAAACCCGATGGTTTCCAAAAACTCATTATTTTGGATTCTGCCATGCAGTTTTTTTGAGCCAAAAAAATTTTTTTTTTGGGGTCAAAGGGAAAAAAAAAAGGAAAACTTTTTTCTTCTCCTTTTTTCCCCCCAAGAATTCCCCCACTCCCGGGTCTTCTTGTTTTTTTGACCCCCAAAATCCCGAAATTAATCCCCGCCGAGAGGAGGAAAAAAAGACCCTTTTTCTTTAAAAAATCCTTTTCCCAAAACCACCAAAAAAAGCCCCCTGTTTTAAAATCCATTTTTTTTAAAAAGTTTTAAAATTTTAAAAATTTTTTTATTTACAAAGTCCAAAAAAAATTTCCCGGGCTGCTTTCCCCAAAAAAAAAACTTTTTAACATGAACCAAAACTTAAATTTTTGTGCTAAGTGGGGGTTTGGGTTTTGCTATAAACCCCATGGGAAATTTTGGTCAATGTCAGAAGTTTCTTTGAAAATTACAACCCTCACCCCCGTAGGGCCCTTTTGTTACTAACCAAAATGGGGCCCCCCTTTTTTTAAGGATACGCTGGTTAGTGGGTGTGGGATATTTTTTTTACATGTTTTTTTAAGGGTATTTTTTCAAAAAAAAGGGGTAAACCATATTTTTAACAAGAACTATGGATTACGCCTCCTCTCCCGCTCGAACAATAAAGGATCAAATGTACGCGCGGGGAAAAATAATTTCTGTTCCCAATTATTCCGGCGAATATTCGCCGGGGGTTTGAATGCAATGGGGCCGGCTTTTTCTAAAAAATCCCCAGAAATATCGGACCTGGCCCCTCTGCCCATCCCTTTTATGCTTGGATCAGGGGCCCTGGAAAAGGGGCTAACGAAATTTAAAATTTACAATCCCTTTTTAGGCTCGACTCCCTGCTGGGGCCGGGCCTTTTAAACTGGGTTGGGACATCAGGGCGGGGACCTAAAAGGGGGGCATGTCCTTCTGCCCAATTTTTTTTTGGCTTCCCAACGACACTGTTGTAACATGGGGGCTTTGGGTGACTTTTTTCAAACCTGCAAACTAAGAAAATTTGAAGTTGGTGGGGGTGACTTTTGTAATCTGTTGTCATTTTCCTTACAATAACGAAAACAGACCTTTTCCAATTGGATCAGTTTTAAACTCTAGCTGAGGAGAGCAGCTGAAGACAAATGGACAGACCTACACTCAGTGGTAACTCCTGGTCTTGATACTGGTCTGTGATACCCCAAGGTGTTTTAAGGAAACTTCAAAACCCCTTCAGCCTTTTCTCCTGTTTAGGTCATAGAGGCGAATGGCTTATTACATTCAGGGGACATTAAGAAAGCCAAAATTCCAATTAATGTGATGACTCCATATAGGAGTCTGCTAGCCAGACATGATGACAGCCAAGTTCCTAAGCATAAATTTACCAATTTTTTAATGATTGGAGATTGTCATGAACAGGCTCTGTTCATAAACCAATGCGTCAGGATCCTTTGGCCATGTGACACAATATGTGACGTATATATGACATTCTGCACCCCCTAGGGGTACGTAAAGTCAGTGAATGCCGTTTCACAAACACCCCTTGTCCACGGGAAGTGAAAGAGGAGAGCCTACACGTTCGCCGGCATGGCACAACACTCACTCACTCCACTGACCGACTGAGAGACCCCTTTTCACCATCACCAATGAAACACAACTCTGACAGCCCGGTAGACTGCCACAAGCACCTCGTTTGATATAATCCTGGTCTGTTAATGAGATTATATTGGGCCAGAAACCAGCCCAAGATTAAGTTTATTTAATTGCCTTAAAGGCACACTAGACAAGACACTACATACACAGTGGATACAGATATAAAAAAGTTGAAAATGCAATTACAGGTGTGGAGTTAAAAACAAAGTATTAGCAGATGAAGTAAGTCAGTACCTGAGGTTAGCTTGGCGCTGTGCGACCACATGGGGCGTGTGATGCCAGGATCCTAGTTCCTCCTGATATGCCTATTGCGGTTTATACCCCCACAGCAGACACACACATTTAACCCTAGCTGGTCACACCTCCTCAAACCCTATTACCTGGGCCAGGTGGTTTTGACTTTTTTTTTTTTTTTAACAATGTTTTATTGGAAAAATAACAGAGTTTCACCCCATATTAAAAACACCCTGTTAAGAATAAATATTCATACAGTTTTGGGACATTTCGTATTATCATTAAAGTTATAATTTGTTAATAAAGACAATACCAAAATGAAATGTGTCACTCTGCTTCTTCCATTTTTGTTTTTCTCTTAAATTCCTGACAAACTGAATGATTATAAATATAACTTTAAACATATCAACTTTGTCCATGCAGTACCTCAACCGCCCACCTTAGACTTCTATATTTAACTTTTTTTTTTTTTTTTCCTAGATTACCACTTCGTTTCTCCGTAAGAAATATGTAAATATTTAAAGGGTTCAATTATCCCATAATTTCCTGTGTGTCACAAGTGCCAACAATAAATTCTTCCATTTTCAATAAAGTTTCCCGTCAATTGTTTCTTTTTGCCTTTCTGTTCTAGCTTTTCTAAAAGCATTAATTGTTTCAAAGAGGCCTTCACTCAGCATGTCTGGGGGTTTATCTTCCAGCCAATTCTGAAAATGATACGCTTGGTTTGCTAACAGCGCTAGAGTATCCCTTTAACTTTGTATACCCCTGTTTTCCTCCCGTCTCTTTCATTAGCCTCAATAAGTATTGGAAAATACAGCTTTGTGAATCTAAAGGTATTCTGACCTTCCATATTTTCTCTATGAATTTCCCCACCTCTTCCCAAAAACTCTGTATTGCTGTGCAGTCCCAGAGACAGTGTATCAAACCTGCCCTGGGCTGATCGCATTTTGGACGGGCCCTTTAAGGTACTCCATCCCATCTTTGTTTTTCTCAATGGAAGTTAAATGCATAAATAGCTTTATGTGCTATCTTAAATTTGAGTCTCCCCCAGATATTCGCTAACAGGGGCCTTTTGACTAATTCCATTCCCTTAAAAAATTTTATCTGTCAAATCTTCATCATTTAACTCTTCCTCCCATTTTTTAAACATATTTGTTGCTGTCCCCACAGAGGACCACACCAGTAAATTGCCATAAATCTTTGACAAAGTGCCTTGCCCACCGATATTTTCATAATCTGGGAAAATTCTTCTGGATCCCTCACCCTGCTAAAAATTCTCCAATTTTGCTCTTAGAAAACTTTTAATTTCCCAGTATTGCAGAAATGGATTCTTCCCCAAACCATATCTGTTTTGTACCGCTTCCCAACTCATGAAGTCATCCCCTGTCTTTCCAACAGATCCTCCACGTGGAAATTCCTCTATGCCTCCAATCTTTAAAGACTTGTTTTCTCTCCCCTGTGGAAACTCAGGAGGGACCACAGCGGCAACCACTTGGTTACAAACATTGGTCCCTATACATTTTACGGACCTGTCGCCATGTTGCCAACATATCTCTAAAAATGACATTCTCCTTGACATGAACTGGTAGAGATTTATATGGGTCAGAAGGAGTGCTTTTAAGTTCCAGGGGTGAACCAGGGGGACTTTCTGCAAGATTTTTTTGAAAAAAAACTCGTGTCATGCGACCAATCAAGACGTGCAGCCACATGCTGCTAATTTTGGTATAACCTAACTTTTAGGTAATTGTGCCCCTCCCTGATTTTTCTTAAGCATCAGTTTTATCTAATGCAATCCTTGCCCTGCCCTTTTTCCAAATGAATTCCCAAAGGCGCTCCAAGCAAATTGATGTCTTTGTGCCTCAGTATACTGGTATTCTGAAGTGGTATAATAATCTCGCAAAGCTAACCATTTTTATTAACTGTGTTCTCCCCATTACTGATAATGGCAAATTTTGCCATTTTTTTTTAGTTCTTCCACAATTTTCTTAATAATAGGTATAAAATTAAGATAGATAAATTTAAAGTACGACCTGGCACCTATTTATAACCCCAGGTAGGTGATGTGTGATTTTTACAGTCTCTACTCCCCAAATTTTTCTTTCCTACCCCCCCTTTGTCTCCAATCCCTAATATTTGACTTTTATTTTTATTGACCTTGAAACCCTTTAGAAAGACCCGAAGGTTTCCAAACCTCCATTACCCTGCCCACTTGATTAATTTGGGTCCTCCATAAATAGGAGCATGTCTCCTGCAAAGCAAACTAGTTTAGCTTCTACCTCTCCAATTTTGATTCGCGTATAAATATCTTTCTCCCGAAGGGACAGGGCCAATGGGTCTTAAGCCACCGTGACGAGAAGTGGAGAAAGGGGGCACCCTGTCTTGTGCCTTTTTGGAGATGGAAAACGTCAGAAATAAACCCCGGGTGTACTAATCTTGGCCTGGGGGTTACGGTAAAATAGCTCCTATATAAGTTCTAATCAAACCAGTTAATCCCCATTTGGGTCCATGACAAGATTAAGCCACCCCCAATGTATATTGTCGAATGCCTTTTCGGCATCAAAATGCTAACAATGTTTGGTTTCCTTAAGCTTTTTCCTTTGATTTTTTCCGCCGCGATTTGGGCCATCATTACCATTTTTATTTTTTTTAATTCCCGATCTCCCCTTTATGAACCCCATTGATGATCCCCAAAAGTTTGGGGGAAATCAAAGAAAGTCTATTCGCCATAATTTAGACATAATTTTCACATCTTGTTAATCAGAGAAATTGCCTATAGGAATCTGGCATTGTGGCTATCCTCCCTGGTTTATGTAACACTTTTATATATGCTATGTCCCCTGACGGAAGCATTTTCTTCGAACGAATGACTTCTTCAAATACCTCTCCAAGCCTGGGTGTGATTTCCTCTCTCAATAGCTTAAAGAAGTCGCTAGAGAAGCCATCGGGACCAGGTGCCTTGCCTAATGGAAGACTCTTTATCACTCCAGAGATTTCCTCTTCTGTAATCTCTCCATTTAAAAAGTCCTTATCTTCACTGGAAACATTTGGTAGATTTAGGTCTTTTAAAAATTCCTGGCCTCTCTTAATCTCGTAAGGGGGCTGGGAATACAGCTTGGAGTAATACTGTTGCAAGATAGTGTTAATTCTCTTAGGGTTGGTAGATGTTTTGCCCTCTCCGTCAACCATACTCAGTATGTTAGTGTTGGGTCTCCTCCCCCGTACCAAGTTGGCTAGTAATTTCCCGGCCTTATTACCATGTTTATACAGGGTCATTTTAAACTGATCACTAAACATATCCTCTAATCTGCCTTGCTGGAGTTCATATGCTGCTCTAGCTTGGGTCCATTTTCCTTTTTCTCTAAGGACGGATCTTGTAAAATTGAGTATATGTGTTTCTCAAAAATTAATGTTGTTTCTTTTTAAAAGCTTTTGCTATTTTTCTTTTCTTTGATCCGTTTAAGACATGATGCGACCTCGCAGCACTGCCATTGCCGTATCCCAGTATAAAAAAAGTATTCCCACTTGGTCTTTATTGTCCCGGGTCAAACTCTCCCCACCAACTCCGAAGGAGTTCTTGAAACTGTTCGTCCCTGGCTAAGGAAGGAGGAAATCTCCATAATATGTCTGAGCCCCTCTCGTGTTTTTTCCCTAATATTGATGCTAATAGGTGCGTGGTCAGATATTACTAAGTCCCCTATCCCTGTCCCCTCTACCTGCTTTGTAAGGCCCTGAGATGTCAGAAAATAATCTATCCTTGACCAGATTTGTCTCGCATGAGAGTAGTGTGTGTACTGCCTCTCTGCTGGATTGTGTAATCTCCATATATCTACTAATTGGGTGTCAGAGCATAGTTCTTTCAACAAAGAAACACATTTATCTCCCCGTCTGGGAAGTGGGTCTTTCCTCTTCCTATCCTCCAAGTTGCAGAATATTTTGGTTATCATCTTTAAGTACCATTTGCTCTAGGTGTCCGTAGAAATCCTTATCTCTTCTGTTCGGGGCATAGAATTAAAAAAATGCTAAGTGTACCGCCGGAGTTTCCAGGACTACATTTATCCATCTCCCTTCCCCGCCCTATGCTGAGACAGCAGCTTGCACGCAGACTCCTAATGAAGGAAATCAGGGGCTCCTGTTTTCCATTACCGCGGGGGATCCCCACACCTCCCCTACCCACAGCTTCTGGACCCTTTTAAAGTCAGCCTCCTCCAGGTGTGTCTCCTGAAGTAAAGCTATGTCTAAATTCTTGCCTTTTTAAAATGTCTCAACACCATGCTTCTCTTGTGGGGAGAGCGTAACCCTTTAACATTCCAGCTAATTACTTTTACCATGACGAGATTTTAAGCGAGTAATCAAAGCGGTGTAGTATGGGAGTCTGCATGACACAACATATTTAACAACATCAAAGCATAAAAAATAAATAACTTTAACATTATCCTCTGCTATCCTTCTTCCTCTCCTGTCGCGGACTTCTCTTTTTTCGTGTATGAACAAAGCTATTACACCATTCCTCAATCTCATCCTTGTTTTTAAATAACCACTCTCCTCCGTACCCCCTCCCCCTTTGCTACTTCTTTTATGTAAACCTTCCCCATTAACCTCAGTAATAACCTTATTTAACGACCTATGGGTGTACAACTCAATCTAGCAGATTGTAAAGTCCCATAGCATAATAGAAAAGAAAACAGAAACATATCTGTCCAGAGTGTCATCAGTCTCTTATGAAGTTCTTGGTTATCTCTTTCTTGGTGGTTTGGGTGACCCGGGTTGTGTGAAATGTATGTCTGAGTTCAGACCTCCACTCATGTTGCCGTGTATTCATTGTCGTCCGTTCTACAATATTGGGGTCTTTCCTCCCTGGAAAATTTTCTGGGTTGAAAAATATCCCTAACACTTTTTCACTTCTTCAGGAGTATTGCAGATGATTGATTTACCATTGTCCTGCAGAATTTTAGAACTGCCGGTATTGTAGCATAAATTTCACACGTTTTTTAACCAGACTGAGCAATTTCTGAAAAGGATCTTCTCTTTTTAGATACTTCAACTGAGTAAATCTGCAATAGCAGCAGCTTCTTTCCTGCATGTTGCACCTGACGCCGTTTTTCTATATGCCTGCATCAAAGAGTTTTTTCCGCAAAGTCCAGGTATCTAACAATCACAGGTCCCCGGGCCCTTTTTGGGCCGTTATCTTTTGCTTCACTTCTTGGGGTCCAATTCGTGCGCCCTCTCGACCTTTTTAAATGCTTGTCTATGCCCAGTAGTGTTGGTATGGTCCCCTGCACAAGATTAGATAGCTCAGAGGGTTTTCACAGTTTCTGGTACCCCAAATTAAACGCAGATTATTCCGCCTTGAGCGGTTTTCTAAGTCCTCTACTTTGGCCTCCAACAAGGAGGGGTTTTCTTTATTAATTTATAATTGCGTTTTTGATCCCAGTATCTTGTCTTCCACACAACTGACTCTCTGCTCAAATTCTTGTAGTTGTGCTGCCTGGGAGGACACTTCTGCCTGCAGTGCAGAGAGCGTGCTTTCTACTGATGCTGTCACTGAGCTAGTCACTGTTGCTTCCAGTGCTGCGTGGGTCCCGGGGCAATTAAACTAGCCACCTTACTGCTAGAGCGTCGCAGTCCACCGCCAACCCGGGGTTAAACCCCTTCACAGTATGCACCTGATTCCTCCTCCTGTGTGTCCAGGGCCCCTCTGCTGTATAACCCTGCCGCTCCTCGTAGCTCTTAGGGTGTCGGGCGCCATCTTGGTTGCCATGCTGCTGCTGTCTCTGAGGAAGGAGCTTGATCTGGCAGCTCCCCGTGGGTGTGAAAGTCCAAGATTGATGATTGGTTTTAGATTCCTTGTTTATGCATAGAGGCTGCAAGGATGTGTTTTATTGTGATGAGCTTGTAGCTCTCTATAGACAGTCTCTTATAAGCAAGGCTGGCTGCCAACTGGCTTATTTGACAATGTGCCACAAACAAGGGTTAACTTGCTGAAGTGCTGGTAAGTAATTCCTGCCAGTTTTGGCTTCTTGTCTGTTTGTTTTAGTAACAGATAAAAAGATATCCGGGGTTACAGCCTGAGCTTTGGGAGTACTTTTGTAGTAAATCAGGTCAGTTGCTGCAGTCCTTTTTCAAGCACATGGGCCTGCTCCCCCTCCCTGTCTGTTATCAGTGTTTATGGCTACAGAGCAGTCACTGTGAAAGATCCTGCCGGGAGTTAATGATCCACCCTGCTCCCCCACAGCTTTCAAACAACTCCTTCGGAGCACGGGAGCGAGTCTGCTATCCCTGGCACTTAAAAGTGCCGATTGTAAAGTCTTACTGTGCGGGGGAGAGGTGTTTACGGAGGAACGGGGTCGGAGCTCTTCACCCCAGCGTCTGCTCATACACGCGCCATACCCTGAAGTAGTGTATTTGCATTATTAATCTAAGATGGGTTATAAATTTCGCCACCAAACCCAGCTGGGCCTCAGCTACGTTCTGATACCAAACATCGACCTGCCATCGATTCTGCCTTCCAAAAACCTTGATAAAAAGCGCTCAAAGTATCATGTAAACCCCATAAGGGCATCAATGAAAATGGCTACTCATCCCGCAAAACAAGCCCTCAATCAGCTCCACATACGGAGAAATAAAAAAGTTATGACTGTCAGACTATGACGACATAAAAACACAATTTTTTTTACAAACACATTTCTATCATTATAATTTATCATTATACTGTAATTGTACCCATCGCATAGTAAAGTTATCCTGTCATTTATCCTGCACAGCCAATGCTGTAAAAATGAAGACCAAAAAACAATGGCGGAAATGTGTTTTTCCCCCCCATATTCTTGTCCCCATGGTAAAAAAACTGGGACACTGGGGGGCCCAACATGCACAAAACACCCCTAGATGAGATCCCTGAAGGTGGAGAGTCCAAGATGGGGCAGTTTAAACCCCCATATAGGGTATTGCCAAACATGGAAGAAATTGCATAAAAAAAATTGGGGTGCTTTTTTCCATGATTTCTTGTAAAAATGAAACATTTTCAGCTAAAACTGAAGATTTTTGGAAAAAAAAAATTTCATTTTAACAGTCTAATGCTAAAAAATTAATGCAACACCTGTGGGGTCGATATACTCACTACAACCCTGGCTATATTCTTTAAGGGGTGTAGTTTCCGAAATGTGTTTTTTTTAAGGGTGGTGATTACGTTTTAGCACCTTAGGGTGTCCGCAAACCTGTAATGGCGCCTAAAGAAAATCATAATAGAAATGAGACTCCAAAGTCTAGGAGGTGCTCCTCCCATTCTGAGGCATAATAGCGCCCTATGGCCACATATAGAATATCTCTAAAAACTGCAGAATTGGGTGAGTCAATATTGAGATGCATTTCCCTGTTATCATCTACTGTGTTTCAATGAATAATGATACATTTGAAAGTCTGCAAGAAAAAGAAAGTGAAATTTTGAAATTTCACCCCCACTTTGATTTCATTTCTGTAAAAGCAAATACATTTCCTAAATGCTGTTTTGAATACTTTTAGGGGTGTACTGTTAAGATGGAGTCATTTATGTGGGGTATCTAACATATAGGTGCCTCAAAGCCACATTAGAACTGGACTGATCCCTTAAAAAAAAAAAAATCTATGTTGAAAATTTTGGTGAAAATATGAAAAATTACTACTAAATTTCTAAGCCTCCTAATGTTGTAAAATAATAAAGACGTTTACAAAATGATGCAAATGTAGAGTAGACGTATGATATATATTAGTTATGAACTATTTTGTGTCTTACATACAGACATTTTTGAACTTCAAAATTTTTATGACATTCTGATATTTTTCACAAATAAACAATGATTGTATGAACAAAACATTCTTACTAACTTAAAGCTCAATGTGTCAGGAGAAAACAGTCTCTGAATCACATGGATAGGTAAATATATGAAAAAGTTATTCCTACATAAAGTGATACATGTAGGATTTCAAAAATAGCGCTCTGTCAGGGAGCTGACTCATTGACTTCTATGGGGGATTGTTTGAGGCTCTGTGCCCTGGAAAGAAGCCACTGTGTTAGGGGAGCTGTTTGTGAATGGTGATAAGCCATGTTATCTACACATTGGTGTCACCTTCCATTGTAATCCATCTGTGATGATAATGAGGAGACTCTTCTCTACAGAAGAGAAAGTGTCAGACTATTATTAGGATTAGTGACCACAGTGAGACCTGCAGGAGTTCAGGATTTATCAGACTATAGAAAGTGATAGGAGAAACTAAAGGATAAAAACACAGCAACAAAAATTCTTAATAAATCTGTTTCATATAAAAACACAATATAAGCAATTGGTTATTTTTTAATGACACCTTCCCTTTAAATCTCCAACATGGCCGCCAGTGGCGCCCCGCACCCAACGTAATAGGCAACGTAATAGGCAACGTAGCTCTATCTCCTTACCTTGTGATATAAGAGGCCGGGGATTATCCAGATCCTCCATCATGACGTCCTTGTACAGATCCTTGTGTCCTTCTAAATACTCCCACTCCTCCATGGAGAAATAGACAGCGACCTCCTGACACCTTATAGGAACCTGACACACAAAATGATACGGTCATCACCCAGACCCCTCCAGTGGTGTTACTGTATAACATCCCAGCATTCCCAACAGCAGCAGCATCACCTCTCCAGTCAGCAGCTCCGCCATCTTGTTGGTGAGTTCTAGGATCTTCTGCCTATTGTCCCTCTCATGTATCAGTGAGTGCGGGGGAGGCTCTATGATGGGGCCCTGGCTCCATCCTCCTGGCACACAGGGACAGCTGCTGGGGGCCACACAGTCACCTGACGTCTTCTTCACTACTGTGTAATCCTGTGTATGGAGAGAAATCCCTGGATCAGTGACCGATCTCCAGAAATCTAGTGACTAGAACTAATATTATTCCTACACTGAGAGACGTCCAGGACACGTGTGGACTTCTGAGCTGGGACTTCCCCTGATAACTTTCTCTGTCAAAGAACTTTAAAGCTGAAGACCTTGTTGGAGAAATGCTTATGGTATATAAGTCTTGTTTACCACTAAGTATTAAAGGGGTTGTTTCACTACAAGCTTTCAAAGGCATCTTGTGCTTTCTCTCTGGCTTATAGTTTCAAATCCGGGGGAGGTCTCTCCTTAATAATAAATCTCCTTAATAATAATCACACCCCCTCCCTGTTCATGTTTCCTCCTAAGTCCTCATTCTGTGTGAGCAGTGAGAGGGAGTGGATGTCATAGCTCTGCAGACCTGCTGCAATGGTGTTATCATGCCTGGAGAGCTTTCCCCTCCCTCCCAGGTTCCACAAGCAATTCTTGTAACCAGAACTCCTGTATTAGTGTAAACAGTTATAAATACATCCTGAAATGATGAAACAAATGTGAGAGAAGCAAACTACAAGCAGAGTATATAAGGGTGCATTATATCTGGCAGATAGAAATTGCGCAGATCCTTTATATAGCGCCATCACTGTGAGAGGAGCAGAGAGGAGCTCAGGCAGCCTCACACTGCTCAGAGGGGAATGAGAGGAAGACAAGGAGAACACAGACACAGACTGCCAACAACTAGCAGAGCTCAGGCATCCAGTTTCACACAGTTTAGAGAGGAGAGAGTACAGGACAGCCAATCACAGCACAGAGGGCGTATCCTGCACAGGCAGCCAATCACACCAAGGAGGCGTGGCCTGACAGAAGGCTGCAGTTTTAGATATAGAACTCACAGTTTAGTTAATAGCGGTTATACTAAATGACGTAGATAATACAAACCAATTGCAAAAGTGCTAATTTTTACTCTCCGCATCATTACATGATGGGGAGAGTATATGATCTTTGTAGTGAGAAGACCCCTTTAATATCCCAGTATATTTTGTACTAAAAGCTTATTTTTTAAGTAGATGTTCCCCTATGCTTGTGGCTAAAAAACCTGTTTACATAACATGAAACATTTCAGCTGAGGTTTTGCTTCAGGGAAATAATAATAGATTATATCCTTGACACATGAAATTCTGTTTTTGTACTTAACTTATATAAAGTGTAACCTACATAAAGTAGAATCATAACATTGATAGATACATCGTGATTGAGACAACAACCTTCCCCCATTCTGTCGTCTGTTCTTAAAGGGGATGTATCGCTTTATCAGTTTGGCTGCTTTCTTGAAGCTTGATTCTCTCATTTCCTGAACTCCAGGGGCGTTATTCCCCTCCCAGCTGGGTGTTTCTTAACTGAAGGGGATGACATAATCCTCACCCTTCACTGTTCATGCTCACTCCCAGGTCAATGTGCTCTACCCCCCTCTCTGAGTCCACATGTCACTGTCCTCACTCTATGTAGTCTTATTTTGTAAGAGCTGTTAACATATCACATGCCTGCATTCAGTCTAGACAGCCTTCTATGAAATCAGAGCACTGATCTCTTCTCCTATCACAGCTGGAGGTTTATTACAGCTATGAAGACTGGATGAGCAGCACAGATCTCCCTGCTATGTTTACAAGCAGTAGCATTTAGGCACCAAGGCAAAATTCTGCTGTTTTCTGATTGCAGAAACAGCTGCAGTGTTAGTGTGTTTCTTCTGGCTGTGCAGAGTGAAATGCTTCTGGCCCCTTATTCTGAGTGAGAGAGGCAGGAATGCACGCTCCCTTTAATACGACCAGGGGCCAGACAGAATGTAAATTAGTAGAGCCGTCAGCCAATGACATGAAAGGAGGAGGAATCCGACCAGCACTGGGGAACTGTGTTTACAGAAACAGAAGATAAGGGATCCTGTGAAAACGAGACAGCTTTGCTAATGACATCCAATTGCAAAGTTGCTTGTTTTCACTGTCCCCTTATTCTGAAGACCATTTAATGAAATGATAAAACCCCTTTAAGCCATTTCTAATTTTTATGTCTCTTCGTTAGTGATTTCTCTAGATGTGACCTCAGTAGAAAGAAGGAGATTGTGAACAAGCTGTATAGATCTCTGAGAACCCTACATCATGGGTTCGGGGGTAATTTCTGGAGACCAGACTCAAAAAGAGATTGGTAAAATAGAAGCCTAAAACTTATGAGGAGAGACCCAAAGAACTGAACTGCCTTGAGGAAAGCAGGAATAGGGTGACATGATGGAAATCCTAAAATCAACAGTGACTGTAAACTTGTCTGGGATAAACATACATCTAATAAGATAATATAAAGAGAGCTGAATGGATGAAGTGTTCACCTGTGGCAGACATCTTTTATGTTTCTATAAAACTGTCAAAATAGTGGAAAAAATTCAAGTCTCTGGGAAAACCCCACCATCTGATCCCCTTGGCTCCTCCTCTCCTCCTCAGTATAACGGGTGACTCACCATTCTCATTGCTCCTATAACATTACTATGGCTGCATTGGTTCCCATGATACATAACTGACCATACTGGGGGCTGATCTGCAGGTTTTCTGCTGCTCAGTTCATCACTTGGAAGCTCCTGAAGCTCTTACACAGGACACTGGATTCCTCCTATTAAGGATATTCTCTTCTATCAGTGACTTGTTAGATAATAAAGATGATAGAAATCTAAAGAAGTTTACCTCTCCGGTCACCAGGTGAATAATCTCCAAGGTGAGGTCTAATATACTTCTGGTGATCTCATTCCTGTCCGTGTCCATCCTTGGTGGGTTATTCAGGAGAAGGAACGCTGTGTATGAGAATAGGAGAAAACTGGATGAACTGGAAGGTTCTAATACTGCAGGAGAAAGGAGGGGCCAAAAAAAAAATTATACAGGGGCCACATCATGTGTGACATACAGAACCTCTGGGGGCAGAGGAGAAGCAGCTTCTCAGAGCCGTCACCACATGGATACAGGGTGTTCCCAACACATCCACAGGATATTCCATAATGTCTGATAGATGAGGGCCCCACCTCTGGGGGCTGCGCTCAGCTGTGTCTGTTACTCCTGTAGAAGTGAATGGAGAGACCCCTGTACATGTGTGGCCTCCTCTCTGTTCAGTCCCCACCTGGATGCAGTGGCCCCATCTCCATGAGGGTCGGGTCTGTTCTCCAGAGGTGAGACCCTCATCTATCAGACATTTATGGGAGACGCTGTGGATACATCAGAAATGTCCATGTTGGGAAAACCCCTTTATGTTATAACTGATGAAGGACTTGATGCATCAGGTGAGAAGAGCAATATGAAGCCATTTCCCCAGACAGTGAGGACCTGACACACGGCTGATACCGGGGGAGGACGATTCATCATAGTGATTGGAATAAAACAAGAACAGAAGCTCCAGGGATGAAACCCAACCTGCCCGCTCCTCCTCTCCTCACAATCATCTCTCCAGACAAGGACCTGGCCTTGGACTTCTCCAGCCCGACCCTCACAGACACCCAGGAAATGTGCAGAGCGGAGAAGAATCTTCCAGAAGGGTCAGAATAATGGAGGCGTCCTCTTCAGGGCGTCTCAGCAGAGGAGACATGGCCGCCCATCACAAGAGGTTCTGCAGCAGCTGCGGGTCGCAGTCTATTGTCAGCAGCAGGTTATAGAGGAGCGGAATGTGGGAGAAAGTTCCGGAGAATCTCGGCTGCTCCTCATTAACCCCTTCCTGCCCCTCAGTTATCTCCTCACCCAGAAGATCTCAGTCCCTCATAACATTACACTGACAGGAAGGGGTGAAGGTTATGTCTCCTGCTACAGATATGATTGTACGAGACAAGTAACAGAGGAAACTGCACAAAACTCCCAGGTAAGCTCATCTGCCCCCCGGGAATGCTGGGAAATCTGCTGCCTGATAACAACGACCTGCGCTGTATCTACTTCACAACAACAACTGAGAGGGTGGGGCGAGAAGTGGTGGGTGAAGGACCTGCGATGATGTCACTACCATGTGATCAGTCACATGAGAGGGAGGGGTCAGCAGTGGTGGGTGAAGGACCTGCGATGATGTCACCACCATGTGATCAGTCACATGAGGGGGGCGGTGTCAGCAGTGGTGGGTGAAGGACCTGTGATGATGTCACCACCATGTGATCAGTCATATGAGGGGGAGGGGTCAGCCATACAATATAAAGGACCTGTGTCATGAGGATCTTCAGGAAGGTGAAGTTCAGAGAGGAAATATTATTATATGGTTTATAGCTCCATTGGTTCCAGGGCGCTGTACATTCAGGGGGTTACATACATAACATAAGTCAAACATTTACAATAGTGACAATCTGTGACTAACAACAGGTACAGAGGGAGAGAGGGCCCTGCCCGCGAAGGCTCACAATCTACAAGGAAGGAGAGAAGAGACAGGAGGTGAGGGGCAGACATGTTTGTGGGGGGGTGTAGTGACAGCGGGGTTATTCTAGGTTGTAGGCTATCCTGAAGAAATGGGTTTTCAGATTGCTTTTGAAGCTGGTGAAAGTAGGGGAAAGTCTGATGTGTTGAGGCAGTGAGTTCCAGAGTATGGGGGAGGCATGAGAGAAATCTTGGAGACGGTTGTGTGAGATGCTGACAAGAGGAGAGCAAAGAAGAAGGTCCTGTGAGGAGCGGAGGTAGCGTGAGGGGGGGTATCTGGAGATTAAGGTGGAGATATAAGGAGGAGAGAGGTTGTGGAGAGCCTTGTAGGTCATGGTTAGTAACTTGAAATTAATTCGCTGGGCAATGGGTAGCCAGTGAAGGGATTGACAGAGGGGAGAGGCAGAAGAGGAGAGAGGTGGATAAGACGGGCAACAGAGTTGAGGATGGATTGAAGGGGAGCAAGAGTGCTAAACAGGAGGCTGCAGAGAAGGATGTTGCAGTAGTCTAGGTGGGAGATGACAAGGGCATGGACCAGCATTTTTGCAGTATCAGAGTTAAGGAATGAACGGATTCATGAAATATTTTTCAGGTGGAGGCGGCAGGGAGAGGTGAGGGTTTGGATGTGGGGTTTGAAAGACAGAGCGGAATCAAGTGTTATCCCAAGGCAGCGGACTTGCGGGACCGGTGAGAGTGTGGAGCCGTTGACTGTAATAGAGAGATCAGGTGGAGGGATGGAGTGGGACGGTGGAAAGATGAGTAATTCAGTTTTCTCTACATTAAGTTTTAGGAGACGGGAGGAGAAGAAGGAGGATATGGAGGACAGACAGTCAGGGATCTTGGACAGTAGAGAGTTGATGTCTGGGCCAGAGATGTAAAGTTGGGTGTCATCAGCATACAGGTGGTATTGAAAGCCATGTGATGCTATGAGCTGACCCAGACCAAGAGTGTGATAGAGAAGAGTAAAGGACCCAGGACTGAACCCTGGGGGACACCGACAGAGAGCGGGCGAGAGGAGGAGGTTGTGCGAGAGTGAGAGACACTGAATGTCCTATTAGTGAGGTACGAGGAGATCCAGGAAAGAGCCAAGTCCGTGATGCTGAGGGATGAGAAGATTTGTAGCAGGAGGGACTGGTCAACAGTGTCAAAGGCAGAGGACAAGTCTAAGAGGAGAAGGATAGAGTAGTGGGAGTGACTAGGTCATTGGTGACTTTGGTTAGGGCGGTTTCTGTAGAGTGATGGGATCGGAAACCAGATTGCAGTGGGACAAGAAGAGATTAGAGGACAGATGGGAGGAAAGTTGAAGATGGACGTGTTTAGGAGTTTAGAAGCAAATGGAAGCAGTGAGATGGGGCGATAGTTGGACAGAGAGGAGGGGTCAAGACACGGTTTCTTCAGGATGGGTGTGATGGTTGCATGCTTAAAAGATGAAGGGACGAGGTCAGAGGTTAGTGAGAGGATGAAGAGATGGGTGAGAGCTGGGAGGATAACAGGGCTGAGGACTGGGATGGGAGTGGATCAAGGTTACAGTAACAAGATTCATCTTGCCACGAATTCCATTGCTATCGGCATACAAACATGGGAAAAACTTCCTTAGTTTAAAATATTATATTTTATTCCAGCTTACTAAAAAACTTGAATGTAAGGTGTAAGTAGATTTCACACCATATTTTCAGCAATATATAAAGCAATTATTCACCTGGTTGTCTTCCGTGATCTCTCCTTACATCGCCTTCAGGCTTAGGAGATCCAGTCCATTAGGCTTCAGTGGTTAGCGTCCATTGTGAAGAGCTTTCGTCAACCCCCTCCTCTCTAGCAATGCTACGTCTCGTGACGTTTCGGAAGCTACACGCCTCCTTTGTCAAGCATAGAGGTAACCTCCTAGTACATCTCTTATATGTAGTATCCATAACACTTACATTTACATTCATGTTATTAAAAACAAATAGCAATTAAAAACAAACAGTATGTTACAGCGTTAACTATGCATATAAACTAATTTTGTTCGCTACATGCAATCGCCAACGGTAACATATGAAGGTTACTTCACGTAGCGGCTAAATTGTTAAATCTAGGGTATCAGGTATAGACATTCCAGTTGCATTCTTCATTTAGGCCATTAGGTGTAAGTGTTTGCATTTTATGGATCCAAAAGACCTCTCTTTGTGCCAACTTACGTTTCAATGTGTATACATCTTTTGTTTCAACTTTCTCTAATATACACCACTTAAGGTCACATACATTATGGCCATGCTCATGAAAATGTCTAGCTACAGATGTTTCTCCAATTTTTTTATTTGTTGTATCATTATCTTCCATTCCTGATTTTTCTATCCTAGTTTTAAACAATTTGATTTGTGACCTATGTTCATTAATTCTAACATGTACTGGTCTCGATGTCTGGCCAATATATGCCTTCCCACACGGGCACTTCAGCATGTATATGACATTGTCAGAATTACATGTAAAAAAATTTTTTAGATAAATCGGATAACCTTTCATTGGATGAGATATTTTATCACCCTTTATTATCTGATTACAATTCTGGCAGGCTAGACAACCAAAAGTCCCTTTTCTCTGTGTCCCCAATGAATTTTGTTTCTTTTTTTTGGTTTATTTTGTAGGTCTGATCTTACAAGCATATTACCTATACTCTTCCCTTTTTGATATATAAACCTTGGGGGTTCTGTAAATAGATGGCCATATTTTGGATCTACCTGTAATATATGCCACGATTTCAGAATACTTTTCTCAATTATTTGTGCATGTTGATCATATGTGCTGATGTAATTCAAACTTTGTTCTTCTTGTTTTTGTCTACGTGCCTCTTCTCTCGTTAATTTGCCTATTTCTTCTCCTACCTTCTTCAATGTTTTTGTGTCATATCCTCTATCAGCAAATTTTTGGATCAGTTTCTGTTTGTTTTTCTCATAATCCTCATCTGTTGTGCATATTCTTCTGATTCTTAAAAATTGTCCCTTAGGGATTCCTCTTATTATATTTGGAGCATGTTGACTTTTTGCATGTAGAAGATTATTCCTTTCCATTTCCTTCACATATAAATCTGTCCTCAATTTTTGATCCTCTATATTAATATTTACATCCAAATAATTAACTGATTTCTGATCAATAGTGCTAGTGAATTTTATCGACGGATGTACTGTATTAATATATTCCACAAATTGATTAAGTTCGACTAATGTTCCTGTCCATAGTAATAGGACATCGTCCACAAATCTTATCCACATTTTTATATGTTTTTTCCAATTACTATGTATTATGGATTTGGTCTCTAGATTATCCATAAAGATGTTCGCTATGCTCGGAGCTGCAGGCGAACCCATCGCAACTCCTTGCTGCTGCAGATAAAATTCATTTCCAAATTTAAAGTAATTTTTAGTTAATATGAACTCCATTAGTGTTAGCAAAAAGGAGATCATCTGATTAGATAATTTCGAGTTCTTCATAAGCTCCTCTCTAATTATTTCAATTCCGTCTTGATTTGAAATATTCGTGATCCAAAAATTTGCTGATAGAGGATATGACACAAAAACATTGAAGAAGGTAGGAGAAGAAATAGGCAAATTAACGAGAGAAGAGGCACGTAGACAAAAACAAAAACAAGAAGAACAAAGGTTGAATTACATCAGCACATATGATCAACATGCACAAATAATTGAGAAAAGTATTCTGAAATCGTGGCATATATTACAGGTAGATCCAAAATATGGCCATCTATTTACAGAACCCCCAAGGTTTATATATCAAAAAAGGGAAGAGTATAGGTAATATGCTTGTAAGATCAGACCTACAAAATAAACCAAAAAAGAAACAAAATACATTAGGGACACAGAGAAAAGGGACTTTTGGTTGTCTAGCCTGCCAGAATTGTAATCAGATAATAAAGGGTGATAAAATATCTCATCCTATGAAAGGTTATCCGATTTATATAAAAAAAATTTTTACATGTAATTCTGACAATGTCATATTCATGCTGAAGTGCCCGTGTGGGAAGGCATATATTGGCCAAACATCGAGACCAGTACGTGTTAGAATTAATGAACATAGGTCACAAATCAAATTGTTTAAAACTAGGGTAGAAAAATCAGGAATGGAAGATAATGATACAACAAATAAAAAATTTGGAGAAACATCTGTAGCTAGACATTTTCATGAGCATGGCCATAATGTATGTGACCTTAAGTGGTGTATATTAGAGAAAGTTGAAACAAAAGATGTATACACATTGAAAGGTAAGTTGGCACAAAGAGAGGTCTTTTGGATCCATAAAATGCAAACACTGACACCTAATGGCCTAAATGAAGAATGCAACTGGAATGTCTATACCTGATACCCTAGATTTAACAATTTAGCCGCTACGTGAAGTAACCTTCATATGTTACCGCTGGAGATTGCATGTAGCGAACAAAATTTGTTTATATGCATAGGTAATGTTGTAACATATTGTTTGTTTTTAATTGCTAATTGTTTTTAATACATGAATGTAAATGTAAGTGTTACGGATACTACATATAAGAGATGTACTAGGAGGTTACCTCTATGCTTGACAAAGGAGGCGTGTAGCTTCCGAAACGTCGCGAGACGTAGTGTTGCTAGAGAGGAGGGGGTTGACGAAAGCTCTTTCACAATGGACGCTAACCACTGAAGTCTAATGGACTGGATCTCCTAAGCCTGAAGGCGATGTAAGGAGAGATCACGGAAGACAACCAGGTGAATAATTACTTTATATATTGCTGAAAATATGGTGTGAAATCTACTTACACCTTACATTCAAGCTTTTTAGTAAGCTGGAATAAAATATAATATTTTAAACTAAGGAAGTTTTTCCCATGTTTGTATGCTGTTAGCAAATGAATTCGTGGCAAGCTGAATAGCAGGTGGGGGCCTGCAGCTGCGGCACAACCTGGATGTCTGCTTGGTAAAGGTGCACTATTGTATGAAAGTAACAAGATTCAGTCTGGAGACGTCGGCCTCTGTAGAGTGACGAGGGAGGAATTTGTCGCAGTAGACTGTGTCAGATCCCATTTCACTGTGTGGACGGTGTTTGATGCATTGTTTGCTTTTATTCCCGTTACTATAATTCATTTTGATCTCTCTGTTCCCACAGTTGTTTTTTTAATTCGTTGACTGGGACCTTCTGGAAGTTTCTCCAGCTTTCCCCAGAGCTTGTTCCATCCAGTTTGGTCTGGTTCCCCAACTGCCAGAGAACTTACAGCAGAGAAGGAAGGGGTGGAGCCAGAGAACTGACAGGAGAGAAGGGAGGGGTGGAGCCAGAGAACTGACAGAAGGGAGGAACCAGAGAACTGACAGGAGAGAAAAGAGGGTGGAGCCAGAGAACTGACAGGAAAGAAAGGAGGAGTGGAGCCAGAGAACTGACCGGAAAGAAGGGAGGAGCCAGAGAACTGACAGAAGGGAGGAACCAGAGAACTGACAGGAGAGAAAAGAGGGATGGAGCCAGAGAACTGACCGGAAAGAGGGGGAGGAGCCAGAGAACTGACCGGAAAGAAGGGAGGAGCCAGAGAACTGACAGGAGAGAAGGGAGGGGCGGAGCCAGAGAATTGACAGGCGAAAATGGAGAGGGAGGAGCCAGAGAACTGACGGGAGAGCAGGGAGGGGGAGTAGACAGAGAACTGACAGGAGAGAAGAGAGGGGTTGGAGCCAGAGAACTGACGGGAGAGAAGAGAGGGGTTGGAGCCAGAGAACTGACAGGAGAGAAGGGAGGGGTGGAGCCAGAGAACTGACAGGAAAGAAGAGGGTGAGGAGCCAGAGAACTGACCGGAAAGAAGGGGGGAGCCAGAGAGCTCACAGGAGAGAAGGGAGGGGCGGAGCCAGATAATTGACAGGAAAAAATGGAGAGGGCGGAGCCAGAAAACTGATGGAAGAGCAGGGAGGGGGCGTAGAGAGAGAGAACTGTCAGGAGAGAAGGGAGGGGGTGGAGACAAAGAACTGATGTGAGACAAGGGAGGGGCTGGAGACAGAACTGATGGGAGGGGCTGGAGACAGAACTGATGGGAGGGGGTGAAGACAGAACTGACGGGAGGGAAGGGGCTGAGACAGAACTGACGGGAGAGAAGGGAGGGGGCGGAGATAGAACTGACGGGAGAGAAAGGAGGAGCCAGAGAACTGATGGGAGAGAAGGGAGGGGAGGTGTCTGTGCACCTGCTGTATATAGCACAGGTGGAGATTTGATTTATTCTCCGAGTTACATTTTTGGTGGAGCTCTAAATAAGCTGCAGTGCTCTCCTGGCCTTGAAATAAAAGGCTCCATTGGTCCCAGTACTTACTGCTCAGTGTCTGTTTTGATGGCCTGGAGTGACATTCCGTAACAGTTGTAGAGGGAGATGAGGAGGAAGCAAAGCTAGGGATGAGGGGAACTCTATACGAAAGGTCTTCTGTGTAACCCAGGAAGAGCACCAAATTGACAAATTACCAGATCCAGATTTTATACACCTTTATACACTTCTAAGGGAGTTAAGTGATGTGATGGATGGGCCCTTATTCCTAATATTTACTGACTTTTTAGTAACAAGGTCTGTTCCAAAAGATCGGCGCAAGCAAATGTGGGGCCAATATTCAAAAAGTGATCGAAAACTACAGGCCTATAAGTGTCACCTCTGTTGTGGGTGATATGTGTGAAGGTTTTCTAAGAGATACCATAATGGAGTATCCCAATGTAAGGAAATGTATAACTCGTTATCTAGGAGAAATCTCCCATTTGAAGGATCAGTCTCTGTGGCTGCACTCAAGGGAGAAGGATTTCCTGTAAATAGAATGATAACCAAATAAACTCCTCTTCGGAAACTTGGAGCTGTAGGAAAAACATACAAATATGGTGAATGGTGCACTTCTAGCTGGACAACACGTGCAAGGTCTAAAAGTTACAAAGAAACACAGTCCACATATAAATGAAAAGGCCTCCAGACATGTCCTTCAGGGGGATCTGAGGGGATTACAATATAAACGAAATATAATCATACGGCATACAATAGAAGTCCCCACCGCCCACCTCTATACCTCCTCTGCCCACCTCTACCCTCACACACTCCCCAGCGCCCACCTCTATAACTTGCTTTCCCATTGTTACTCACGATAACCTCTTCTCTCTACTGTCCAAATCCAACCTCACTACCTGTAACCTTGACCCACTGCCATCCTACCTCATCCTAGAGCTCAGTGCTGTTATCCTCCCAGCACTCACCCACCTATACAATCTATCATTAACCTTTGATATCTTCACTTCCTCCTTTAAACACCCTACCATCACACCCATCCTAAAGAAATCATCTCGACCCCTCCTCATTGTCCAACTATTTCCCTATCTCACTGCTTCCTTTTGCATCCAAACTCCTTGAGCAGCGTCTATCTTCAACTGTCCTCTCACCTCTCCTCCAACTCTCTCCTTGACCCACTCCAATCTGGCTTCCGACCCCGCCAGTCTACTGAAACCGCCTTAACCAAAGTCACTAATGTGCAGCCCTGCATTGCCCTATCAGCAAGGCAGCCATCTTGAGCGGGAAGAGGATGTGTTACGGGTGTCCCTGCGGCCCCCGTGTCTGGCCGCGGGCACACCCGCACCCCCGCTGCAGCTCCGGCTGCGGGCGGTGCCGCAGCTCCGTCCCCGCAGTCGGCAGCTCTGTGGGGCACTTCCCCCTTCCCCCAACGCTCCTGTGACTGGCCAGGGGGGGCCGGTCCCCCCTAGGGCGGGGGCGGGGGTATTTGGGGCCCCAAAATTTTAAAGGGACAGGCGCCGATGATTGGTTTAAAGGGTGTTGACCCTATTTAAAAAGCCCTGCCCCTTCCCCAGAAACCGGCCAAAATGGGAAAAATTTCCCCTGTGCCTTGAGGGGAAAGGTTCCATATGTTTCTTGTGTTTTTCCTGTGTACCTTTTACCTACTGCCCCCGCCCTCAACCACAAACCCCCTTTTGCCGCCTGTCCTGCCCTTCCCCCTGTCCCCAATTTATAAAGCCTGCCAAACGTTTCTGTACCCACACCACCCCTCGGCTGCCACCGCAAGAAATTTTCCACGTCAGGGGTAGGGGACCGGGTTTAGAAACCCCACCGCGCAAGTCCATCCCGCTTTGCGGCGGGCTTTTGGTAAAAACCGGCCCTATTTAGACTCAGCCCCCCTGGCAGGGCCCGGGACACCATTGCTTGCAGTGGTCCCAGGGACCCAACAAACCAACTGCCCGTCACAGGACAGAGAAAAACCTCCTAAAGGGCATTGGGAAAGAACTAACGAAACATCTTATCAGCCCAACAGAACTGGGGAGGACTTTTGTTTATTTAATTTTCTTTAAAGGGAAAAGGGCAGACGGTAAAAGGAAAGCGGGTTTTATCTATTTAGTACTCTGTTGTGAGGATATACCCAGTTATCTCTTACTGGACAAAAAGCCCGCAAAATTTTCCGCCACTACAGCCTGAGGCTACCATCTTCTTAAATAAACTTTTACTGCCCTCACAGTTTTGGGTTTTGCTCTTTTTAAAGCGAGCTGGGATAATCTGACTTTAGCAATGAGAGTTTTACTTTGGCTGAAAACCCCCAGTTGCAATTGGTTTTTAAAATATCTTTTTCTTAAAACCCTCCCCTGCTCCCACGGACCTAAAAAACACAACATGACGCATTCTATTCAAAAATTAAAATACTTTAAAAAGGATGACATGTTTTTTTAAAGGGAAAACCCGTGATCATACAGAAAAGGGTGGGCCCAAAAATTTACTTTCCCCAAACAAGTTTAAGAAAAAATAGCAAAGAAAAAGGGTTAAAACCCCAAACAGTGTCTTAATGAAAGATACCTTTTTTAATTTTTAAAAATCATGCACCCCCCTTCTCCCAAAAAAATAAAAATGAATACTCTGAAATCTCCCTTTAGTTACATTTAATCTAAAAACCCTTTAAACAACACAGCTATAAACCTGTTTTTTCAAATCCCCAGGGCCTTTCTTGCGTACTCAAGCCCCAAAAATTTTGATTTGGGGGAAACAGAACGCCCTTTGTATCCAGTCAAAAAAAATTCAACAAAAATATTACACAAAAATTTAAGTTTTAAGAAGCAAATGGATGCCATAAATTAAAATGCTAAAATTAAATAAAACTTATTTTAAAAATTTCTGTTTCATTCCTCCCCTCTGATAATTTTAAAATCATTTTAAATTCCAATACATATTAACCCCTAAAGTTCATCCAAAAGGGCTGTCTTTTTTTGGGTTTAAACCCGCCGCTTCTTTCAATTTTAAATATTCTGACATTTTGTCCTTTGGACCTTTTTGGGCCCCTTTAAAACCCTTTTCTATGTTTTATACCGATCCCTTTGATAAGATCCAGATGAGGGGGAAAAAAATAAAAATTTTTGGGTGATGATGTGGGTTTAATTCGGGGAACCCACCCAGAGAGGGCCATTGAACCAGTTAAAGGGGGTTTGAAGCCATGCGAACTACGTCCTGCTGCCCCTTTACACTCACCGGCCACTTTATTAGGTACACCTTTCCAAACTGCTCGTTAACATTAATTTCTAATCAGCCAATCACTTTGGCGGAAAACTCTTGGCATTTAGGCATGTAGACATGGTAAAGGAAAATTTCTCCTGAGTTAAAACCCGGGCTTTCATTTAAGTTAAAAGGGTTAAATTTGAGTCCCTTTTTAAAACGGGGCATGGTTTTTGGGGGTGCCGGGAAGGGCTGGTCGAGTATTTCAGAATGTCTAAAAATCTCCGGGGATTTTAAAGCAAAACCATCTCTGGGGTTTTTAAAGGAGAAGGGCCCGAAAAAAGAAAAAAAACCCAAAGTAAGGGGGCAGCCCTTTGTGGGCGGAAATCCCTTTGAAAAAGCAGAGGTAAAAAGGAAAAAATGGGCGGGACGGGGTTTCGAGCTGATAGAAAGGCAAAAATTAAATTCAAATGCCACCCGTTAAAACCCAAAGGAAGGCAGAAGAGCATTCTGAACGCACAGTTAAAAGGAATTTTTGGGCAAATGGGCAAACACCGAAGACCCCGGGGGGCCCACCCTTTTCAGAAAGAACAGGAAACTGGGGGCCCCTTTTTGCCCAAAGCTAAATTAAAAATTGGGACAGTAAAAAATTGGAAAAACGTTCCCCCGGGGGGGTCTGTTTGTTTCTCTTTTTCTGCTGCGAAAATTGGGAAATGGTAGGGTCCAAAAATTTTGGCGCAACAACATAAAGGCCTTGGCCCCACCCCTTTTTTCAATTTTTCCAGGCTGGTGGGGGTGGTTTCCCTTGGGGTGGGGGGAAAAATATTTTTTTTTTTGGCACTCTTTGGGCCCCCCCTTGGGTCCCAAATTTGACCCATCGTTGCCCCCCCTTGTTGAATCTATGCCCCCAAAAAATTTGAGGCAGTTTTAAAGGGAAAAAGGGGGGGCCAACCCATTCCAAACCCTTTGGGTAAAAAAAGGGGCCCGGTGGGGGTTTTATACATGTTCAGCTGGAAAATTTTTGATCACCAAATATTTTTTTGGGGGCGTGTAAGCTACCTAACAAAAAAAATTTGAATCCCCAAATTTAAACAGCAGGAAAGTCCGTTTTAAAGTGGCGCAAACCCCCCCCCTTGAGGGGGTGGGGAAAAATCTAAAGATTTAAGAAGTGGATTAAAACACCTTAAAAAGAATTTGGGTTTTGGCTTTTAAATTTTTAAAAGGGCATAAAAAAATCTCATCAGGGGATGTTGTAAAAGGGAGTGCCCCTAAACGTTCAATGTTGTGTGCTTTATGTGAAATTCCTTTTAAAACCCTTCCTGGGGTTCAAAAAAAGACATTAAAGCAAAAAAACTGGATTGAGCTTAAATCAAAGGGGTTCTGGTTGACTCCCCCCCTCTTTGCGATCATAGGGTTTTGGGAATTTTTACCCAAATTTTGATTTCATGGGTTTTGCGACGGACCATTTACCCATTGTCAGTCGGGAAAATAGTACATACCACCCCATTGGTGGAAGAAACTTGAAAGGCATTAGAACCACAAATAAAATATTTTAAATCCGGGGGGAATGATGTGGCCCCACCTCCTAAATTCGTGAAAAAACCTGTGTCCCAATTTTCGGATCCCTACCACTGAGGGGTTGGATCTGGGGATGGGCACCAATTTTAAAAATTGAAAAAACCCTTTGGGCTGGTCTTTTAAAATTCGGGGTTTAAAAAGAGTTAAAACCCTGAAATTTTCCCACAAAGTTTGCTAGTTTTTTGTAAAGGGCTCCGGGCATAAAGTTGATAAGTTTAACCCTTTTAATGCAGAGGTTTTTTTGTCAGTTTCCTTTTTCCAAAGGGGTTCTGAATTGGGGAAAAAAATACACCTCTAAAGGGGCCCCCAAGTCGATGGGAAAAGGTACCCAAAATTGCTTTTTGTGGTGTTCACCCGTTAAAATCTAAAGGTGTTAAACCCCACCCCCCAAAAGGAAAAGGGAAATTTGGGGGGTTTAAATGTTGTGGGGGTCACGTCCCAGCAACCCCCCAAGGGGGTATGCCCAAACCTTTGCTATGGGAAAAGAAATCGTGTATTATCAAACCCTGTTTAAGCTAAAATTACCGGGGAAAGTGTAAAGTCCCATTTCTCCTAAAATGAGTTCTTCTGGGGAAAAAAGGGGGAAAGTTTATGAAGGGCCCTAAAATTGTGATGTTTACTGGTAAATTGGGGGCATATCCACCCAATCCTTTAAACCGTGCTTTTGGGCTATGGTTTGTGCAATTTAAGAAACCCTTAAAAAAATCCTTTCATGAAAAAATTTTCATGAAAATTCTCGAAAAAAACCATTTTAAACAGATTCTATTTGACCAAAAACACCATAAAATGAACCTACCTCATACCCTTGGGTTTTGCAAAACTTTCAATGAAATTATATAAAAGGGATGTTTTTTGGTTCCGGGGGAATGGGTCTTAAACACCCTCCTCTCCCCTGGGGGCATCTTCCTGCCCATGTTGGCAAAAGAAATCTTGGGGTTATGCGACCCCATAAATTTCCCTGTGAAAAGCAATAAAAGAAAAACAACCAACCCCTCCCCCAAATCCCTACCCCAAAAGTTTTGTCCCGGGGGTTTGGGGCCAAAGAAATTTTTTTGTAAAAGGGGGGGCATCTGTTTCTTCTTTTCTTCACACGAGGGAAAGGGGGTTAACACTTTTGGTATATAACTTTTATCTCCTGGTTTGACTTGTGACAAGCAAGAGAAAGGGGACAGGTTTTGCAGGTCCCCAAAATTGATGATGAAAATTTTTTTAAAATTGCTTTTGTAGTTGTAGCACAAAGACCCAAAATTTTAAGAGTTGTTAAAAAAATAAAATTTTGCAGTCTCTGGGGGTTGAGAGTGGTGATTAGGAAATTTTTCCCAAACAGAATCTCATATGGTGTTTAGTTGGAGCCCCCCTTGGGGGAAACAACGCATGCCCCAAAAACAAGGGGAAAGCTCGGGGGCCAAACCTCTTTCCCATTTTTCCTTGAAAACCCTTTTGGCTAGCTTTTCTTTAAAGGGGTGCGATTTTTAACCTTTCACCCCCTTCCCCATTGGGCCCCAACGGTGTTACGGGGGGGGTGAAAACTGTTGTTTTAAACAAAACATAGCAAAAAAGGGTTTTGGGAAATACTTTCCCAAGTAAAATGCAGGTCCCTATCACTGGAAAAAAACCCCTTGGGGAAAAACCATATTGCATACGAACTCTTTGAGACCCTTCCCCAGCAGCGGTGGAAACCATTTGAATGAATTGGGGTACGTTTTCGATCCCCCCTGAAAATTGATCAACACAGACCAAACATACAAAACCCTTTCCCTACCTTTGGCACTGTTTTTAAAGTCAAACCTGTGGGAAAATTTTTGGAAGGGGGGCCCGGGTTGGGGGAATGGAAGGTGTGAAGGGGGGGCCCCTCACTGCAACCCCAGCATTCTTTTTGGGGGCATTTTTTGGGCAAAAAAACCCCTTTCCCTTCTGCAATAAACAGTAAAACCCGGGGTCCCAACACCAGAATGTGAAAACCCAAAATTCCCGCATCGCTGTTTACCACTAGGGTTAAGCCCATGGGGGCTTCAGCCAGCGCGGCCCAAAAAGATTTTAGGGAAAGGGTTTTTCCCTTCACTATTGGCCTTAGGCCATAAAACATTCTGTGTGAAACCCCAAAATTAACCCTTTCCAAGGGCCTTTTCCTGGGGAAAAAATTGGGGTTTGCAATGTTATAAAATTTTCAAATCGGGAAAAAGATACATACTTAGGTTTTACAGGGGACATCAAACAAATAAAAGGCATTTTACTCGTTTGAAACCTTTACAGCTCGGGCGCCTGAAATTTTCCATGTGCAATGGGTTTTGGGTTGGGAAAGTGTGTGTTTGGGGGTTTTTTAAATTCCACAGAAAATCTTTTTTGGGAAAGGTGTAAAATTTTTCAAGCAAATGTGGCTATTTTCTTTTGCAAAAAAAGTCCCCGGGGGAACCTTTTAGCAGTCAAAAAATTCCTCTTTTTCCCCCATATCTTTCCAAAATGTGGACCCACCAAAAGCATATCGTGAGTCAGGGAAAAAGTTTACAGTTTTTTTCCCTTTAGGGCAAATTTAATGCTTTAATTTAGGGCAAATAACTCAAACTCGCTGGGCAGAATGAGGGGGATCTAGGGTTTTTAACCCTACACAGTAGTGTTATCAAACTACCAAAAGAAAATTTCCCAAAGTCAATCACCTGATTTTTCTGTCTGTGACAACTGCCAAACAAAATACAGCCCCTTTTTCTGGGTGTTCAAAGGGGGGTTCTTCCCTCAAATTTTGGGTGCGGCAGTGTCGAGTTTGGGGATTGCGCCCAAAAACAATCATGGTCCCCCGCTCCCCTCCAAAAATTTAAATCTTTACCGGGCCCAATTTTTTATCCAACTATCCTCTCTCTAACCTCATGGGGCAACAAAGTACAGGGGGGAATTTAAAAGCACCGGTTTAAGGGCGGGTGTGGCTTGGCGCCCGGAGGGCAAGCTCCCAAACGAGTGAAACCCAGCCTGGTTTGACCCCGGGTTTTTTACTCTGACAAATTTAAAAGTGCTACACAGAGTGGGGAACCCGGGCATTCAAAAAAGTGATTTTAATTTGGCAGTTTTCCCCCTTTCAGCAAAGGGGAAACCACTAAAGGCTTAAGGGTTTCATGCATCCCTTTCGCTACAGGATTAACTGAAAACCCCTATAGTAAGCTATAGGGGCGGGTTTGGGATCATTGTGAATTTGGTGAGCACAGCCCAGAAATTTTCCCTTTAACTTCTTTAAAAAGAAAAAATGGAAAAGGTTTTTAGTTTTCAGGTAGGGCCCCGAGCCGGGGCGAGGGAGTGCCCGCTTAAAGTCCTCAAAAACCCCCGCCGGGCCATTCATGTGGTGAGAGGCTGAGCCAAAAAAATTTTTTGGTTTAAGTCCCAAAAAGTGGGGGGGCATAAAAAGAAAAACAAGGTATCCAAATTTCAAAAAATATCCCAAACCCTTCCCCCGAAAAATTGGGCTTAGACGCTGTTTGGTTTTAATTTGGGGAAAGGTCAAAATTTTTGTATGGCCGCTAATCTGTCTGGTAAATAGGGGTCTGTGGCCAGGTGTAAGGCAGTGTCCCAATTTTAAAATTTCCCTTTTTCCCCTAAAGAAATTGTACCTTTTGTTTGGAAAACCCTTTTTGTCCGTTGTCTGCAAGAAAAAAAGAGCAAAAGTTGGGTGGGCCCCTTAGGCTATCCTTCCCTTTTTTTTTTGAAACAGAAACAAAAGATCATCCCATATTGGATCATGTGGAAACGGGTGGGATTGTGAGCCCCCCAGGTTTTTGGCGGAGTGGGCCCGACCCCGGGAAAAAGGTGGGGGAATTTAAAAACCCCTTTAGGCCCAAAAGTTTTTCAAGTGAACTGTTGACCCCCGTAAGTGAATGCAAACAAGTATTTTGGGGGTTTCCCCCCTGTATCGGGGAAAGGAAAAACGCCGGGAACCCTAAAACAAAAAACTGAAAAGTGGGGGCTGCCCAAATTTGGGAAACTGCATGAGAATTGTGGGCTGGGTTTGGGACTACGGGATGCAAAGGGGTCACGCCCATTTATGACCCTTAGGTCTTTTAAAAAAGTCTCCATGTGTTTTTTCCTTCCAACTCTTTTTGTTTTGGGGTTGGGTTGGGCTGTGACAAGGCTGTGGTTTTTTGTAATGACCTCCTGCTTTTAACAAAGACCCAATTGTTGGAGCTTTTGCCCATTTTAGCTTCAGGCTTTAAAGGGTATGGGGCCTATTGGGCAAAACTACAATTGGGGGAGCAATTAATGTATACGGGGAATTTTTTAGGCCTCCCCCCAAATTCAGTAGAATCAACATTCCACAAAAAGTTCAGGGGCTTTTTGCAACATTAACGAACTTCAGGGTCTGTTAAGCCTCCCTTTTTTGCTGGTTTGGTTTTTTTAACCAAGCCCGCATACAGCGGTAAAAACACGTTCTCTGTTATTGGGGGGGAACTTTCAAAGTGAAATTTCCCTCTGGGGGGCAAAAAAATGGTGCACCAAGCTTAAAATAGAAGATCCTTCCAAGTTAAATCCAGGGGGCTTTAGAAAATGAAAGATTGGGGGGTTCTTTGGGGATTTGGGGCCCAAATTTTGACGAGGTGTTTTGGGGACACAGGTATCCTTTTTGGGTTTAACCCCTTTCACCAAAAACAGACAAACCCCCCTTTGGGGAGCTGGGAAAAAACTCAGGTAATAAAGAGATACTTTCCCGCACCCGTGTCAATAAGGAAAGGGGACCTTTATGCCAAACTTTCTTCACAAGTTAAACCCTAGGCTCCCGTGGGGAAAAAAGATACATTTAAATGGGAAAAAAAAAAAAGAGGTTTTTGAAAGTTTGATGGGCGAGTCGGAGGGTCCTCAGTGCCCGAAAGGGGCCTCATGTCCCCGTCTAGTCAAAAATTTTTCTTTTTGGAAACTTGACCCGGGGTTATTCCGGGCCCCGTTCCCTTTTGCGGTTGTTGGGCACTGTCTTGAGTAATGCCCAGTTTCCCTTGGGCAAATTTAAAAAATCTGGGAAATTTTTCAGGCGGCCCGTTGGGGAAAAAAAGGGGGCATTTTGGAGAAAGGTTAGACCTGCCCCCCCCCCGGGGGTTTGAAAATCCTTTTGGAATGTGGGGGGAGAGCCTTAGACATATGGGAACCCTTTCATTTGCCCTTCCTTATTCCTCCTTTTCCTTTTTCCCCTTTTTTGGGGGAAGTTTGAAGGTTTTATCAACTTCTCCCCTTTCTTTTCCCTTTTTTTTTCAAATTGATACAAAATCATATTAAAAATCTTTAAAGGGTTTCTGACATCCCCCCAAATTTACTTCCAGTGTGGCAATTTTTAAAGGTTAACCTGGTATACAAATGTTTCAATAGACCTTTGGGCCCAAAAATTTGCAATTGTAAAGGTTGTACTGCATGTACATTTTTTAATTTTGTTTCCCCCCTATTTTCTTTAACCCGCTTTTTAAAAACTAAGATAGTATTCCCGTACAGACTTCCCTTTTCCAGCTGTTGAAAACATTAATAGCTTTCCAATCGTCTCCTTTTTTTAAAATTTGTTTAAAAAAAGTTTTGGGTTTTTATTTCCATGTTAAACTGGGGAAAATCACCGTAAAAAAATTGGGGTCATCTTTCCTTTTAAAAATGGGTTTTTTAAGGGGGATTCTTGTGTTCAAACTTGGGGGGTGAAAAAACAATGCAATAATTGGGCAATTTTCCCGTCCTTTCAGGGTTTTGGGGGATAAAGCACTTAAATTTTTAAACCCCAGGGGTTTCCCGTGGGTTCTTTTTTTTAATCCCCAAAAATTTTTTTAGCTAACTGCAATAAATCATTGGGTCTTTTGGCTTTCATGGTCCACTTTTTTCCCTTTTTTGGGCCCCGTAAGGACCCGTAAAAAGGGGTTTTAAAATTCTCTGCTCCCGTTTTCCCCGGTTTTGGGTTCAACTTTCTTTTCTTGTTTGTCCCTTCCCCCCCCTTTTGGGTGTGGCAGCATCTATTTTGGTATACCAAGGGCCCATTAATGGGGGTTTTTGGGGATTTGTTTTTTGCAGGGGGAGGGCGTTAACGTTTGATGGGGTTTTTTTTGTGCTTTTTGGAGTGTTTGTTCCTGTAAATTTTAAGGGTCCTCTCCAAATGTAGTGCTTTTCCTTTGATGGGTGTAACTACACTCCTTGGCCCCCTTTTAGAGATTTTATAAAAGGGGGGCAATTGGGGTTTCCCGGGGTTAACGGGGAGGGGAAAACCTGGGGAGGTTCCCGGGTATAAATTTCCCGCAATAGCACTATCTGATGTTTTTGGGGTTTGGGAATGAAGTGTTGCTGTGTAGGAAAGGGTTGGTGTCAGGGCTACTTGAAGCATTTTTTTGCGAGGCTACTTTTAAGGTTCCTTTTCTTTATTTGGGGGACCGGGAAAGCTTTTTAAATAAGCTGTAAACAAATTTATCCCCAGCATCATCACCCTTTTTTCATTAGCTTTTTTTGGGGGTTTTCAATATTTTTGTACTTTACCACCATCTGAAATTTTTTGGGGTAGTTATCAAAGGTGTAGCAGTTTTCATTTGGGGTTTAATGATGGGCCCTTTTCAGTGTTATTGAGGTTTTTCCCCTGAAGTAAAAAATGCGTTTTGGGGTTCACCTATTTCCCAAATTTCAAAACCATTTTCCCTTTCTTTTTGTTCTTTACAACAAGAACTATCTTTTGTAATGTCTCTAAATCCCATGTACCTTTCTTGGAAAGGGAACTCGGGGATACACACTCGCCATTTACCCCCAAAAAAGATGTATGTCTAAACCCCCTATATTTTTAGCATATGGGATATTGGGCTTCCTCCGGAAAATAGGGTGAAATTATTTCCCTTTTTGGGGGGGAAAATCAGAAATTGTTTTTTTTCGCAAGTTGATGAACATTCCCCAAAAGTTATGGGGGTTCCTTTTTAAAACCCAAAGGGAAAAGTACCCACCTCGTCAGATGGGACTAAAAAAAAATTTTTATAGCCCCCTAAATACCCTTTATTGGGCACTCCTTGCTCATGGAACTTTTTAAATTAAATTAAAAAAGTTTGAAACAAGTGGCATTGTCTAGTACCTTTTTTTAATCCCTTCAATACAAAGACAATTCTCAAATAAATGTTTAAAAACTTCTACTTTTTTTGCGAGACTTAAATTTAGTAAACAGTTTTTACTACAGCAAGGAAAATATTCAAGTGCCCAAAAAAAGCATATTTCAAAAAAAACCCCAAAAAAAAGAAGGAAAAAAATAAGGGAACAAAAAACAAATTAAAAGTGTACACAATGCAAACCAAACCATATGAAGTAAAAGCTAAATTATCCCCACCGCTTGGGGGAGCTGCCCCCCAGGAGAAGAAAAACCCCGGGGAAAAACAAAAAAAAACAAAAGCCCCCCAATAAAAAAAACTGGATACAAGACAACAAAAACCAAAAATTCAAGGGAAAAAAAACCCGATACTTTATTTCATTTTTAAAAACCAAAACTGGGAAATTGTTTTACCCAATTTTTTTTATTCAACCCTTTAAAAATTTTCAACCTATTTAAAAAATTTAACTCTTTAAAATAAAAACCAAAATTTTAAACTTTTGGGGGAAAGTGGGAGAGGGGGAATAATTTGAGAAAAACCCCACTCACAGCCCCCAACAAAACAGGATCCAAAACACCTTTTTTCAGGGAAGGTATGGATTTTGGGGGTGGCAAAAGCTCACCGTGCTAGCAGATCCCAGGTTTCTCAAAGCCCAAAGGGGGGGCTTGCGTTCCGTTCCTCCCCCGCCCGGGGGATAAGTTTTCTAATCCGATTACGGCACCAAAATTTGATGTAGAACTTTTTTTTCCCTTAAACAAACCTTTTTCGGTTTCCCCCCCACGGAACCCTTTTAAAAAAACAACAATGCACTGCCGGGGTTCCTTTTTTAAAAAATTGAAAAACTTTATATGGACTGACATGGGTTTTTTAAAAGGGGGAGGCCCTGATCATACAG
The DNA here is from genome assembly GCA_025379985.1 of Phyllomedusa bahiana. Classification (NCBI taxonomy): domain Eukaryota; kingdom Metazoa; phylum Chordata; class Amphibia; order Anura; family Hylidae; genus Phyllomedusa; species Phyllomedusa bahiana. The sequence continues at coordinate 42,537 of JAODAL010031460.1, forward strand.
GAAAGGCTACATTTACAATCCAAAACAAAGTTTAAATATATAGCATAAAATATAGGTTTTTCAATCCCAAACAAATTCTTAATGTTTTAAAGATACCTTTTTAAATTTTTAAAAACATGACCAAATCCCATCACCAAAAAAAAGAAATGGGAAAACTTCCCGACATCTGCCCTTTGTTATTTCTTAAACTAATAACCTTAAACAAGCAGCAAAACCCATGACCCTTTTTTCAAAAGCCTGGCCTTCTAGACGTTAAATTTTTTGAAACCCAAAAATTATATTGGCGGAAAAGAAAAATTCCCTTTTATCCTAGTAAAAATTTTATAAAAGAATAAAAACCCCAAAATTTTTAAATTTGAAGAAAACAAGTTGGGGTGCCATTAAATTTTAAAAAGCGAAAATTAAACAAACTTTTAATTTAAATTTTTTGTTCCGTAAATTTCCTTGGCCCTGGCTAAGTTTTAGAATGCTGCTAAAAAAAAAAAAACCAAATTTTTCCCCAAAAAACCCGATCCCCGGGGCGCAAAGCCCCACAAAACACTATGTGAAGAGCCTAATTACTACCCAAAGCAAAATGTCCCTAGCAACAATTGGGGGACTCCAATTCTCTCTGGGGCTCTCAGAACTCTCCCACTATGCCGAGGGTTCCTAAAACCCTGAGTAATGCCAAAAAACTAAACAATCAGTCGGCTTTGAGATTAAGAAAAAAACCGACCCAGTAGAGGACCCAATGGACACAAATTTTGACTTCCAAAACCCCCGGGGACCCGGGGGCCCCTTTTTCCCCCTCCCACCCGAATTTTTCTCGCTGGCTATTATCAGGATTCCCCGGTTGGGGCCCCAATGCCTCAGTCCCAAGATTGGAAAATGTCCCTTAGCCATCTACCCACAAAAAATTATTTTAAAGCGCTAGTCAGAACTTAAGGACACTTGCAAAACCAAGATAGCTGCGGTCCGTTCTGACTTAAAAGCTATTGCGGCTAGAGTGAAAGATCTGGAAGGGGCTCATGATGAAACAAGATCCTACCGTATTGCAGACCCATATGTCCTCAGAAGCGCAAACGATCAGAGACACAAACACCTCAAAGATCTTGACAAACGAGGACGACGAAATAATATCAGAGTTCGAGACATGGCGGAATAAAAGGGCCCGGAGGACGTGAGGTCGGTCCTTACCAACATCTTCAATTTAATTCTTTAAGAACCACCAACACACAGCATCAATTTTGATCGGGCCCACAGAGCCCTCAGGTCGAAATCTGGGACAGGGACTCCTAGGGATATCATATGTTGCCTCCACGACCACAAGGATCCAACATCCAACTCTTCCCAGACCTGTCATGGATGACACAATACAAAAGGTGATGTTTGAGACCACTACTCGTTGAGCTTAAGAACCGAAATATTGTTTACAGGTGGGGATTTCCCTTTATGTTAACTGCGACAAAAGATGGAAAGTCCTCTGCTCTCAAAACACATAAGGATCTCCAACACTTTTGTTCCGTTTTTCAACTACCAGTGCCAGATATTCCAGATTGGGAACTCGATTTTCTGTCTTCAGCTCCACCACCAGTCTGGCAGCCAGCCCAGAATAGAAAGCAACCGCGATCGATTCCGAGGTTTGGGGGTTCCTCACCGGGTTCTGCCTCTCCAGCAAAGACTTGAGTATATTCACTAATTTAAATGTCCATTTTTATGTTTCTAACATACATTTAGGTCATATTTTCTGATCATATTGACCTGTTTCTGAACCATCTATATAGTAATTGCTTAACTTACATAGCCCCCTCTATCACAAGGATGCTGTGACTGTGGAACAGGTAATCCCCATGCCCTCTCCTCCCTTTTTTTTTTCTTCTTCTTCCTTTCCTTCTCTTCTCCGTAACCCCCTTGCTCCCCGTAACCATTCCCTTTCTTACCCCAGGCTTTGTTCCGGCTCCCAACACCCTGATTCAAGTGGAGACTGATCCCCCCACATTCTAACTATTAAGATCTAGTGGACAGATATCTCGATGCCTTCCACTTTTCCCCCGTCGGAGGACGTGCTTGTTATGAGATCTTTTTTTATTCTCCTTTTTTTTTCTCCATATAGGATCTCATGGTGGCGACTGAAGTCAGGCCCTACTTATTCGGCATTTTACCATCTTTTTTGTGGCATCAAGCCATTCCTCTACACCAGGGTTGCCAACTCTATGCATTCAAGTTCCATTTGAATTTGTTAACAACAGTAATGCAATATGGTTTTTGTTTCTTACTTGTTGTTTGCTGTCTCGTCTGTCCCAACCCTTATGTGTCATTTTGTGCGACCAATAACTTTTTTGTACTACCACATCCGGACATCAGTGAGGTGGCATTTCTACAGCGTACAGCGTATTGGATAAATTATGTTATATTTTAATAGATCAGACTTTTTCGGATGTGGTGATACCAAATATGTGTAACTTTTTTTTGTTATTTTATTGTTTTTATTTGTAAAATGGTGAAAGGGGGATGATTTGAACTTTTAATACTTTTTTTTTTACACTTTAAAACTTTATTTTTTTTACTTTAACATTGAGTCCCCCTGGGGTGCTTCACCACTAGGGGGCACAATCGTTAATACAGCTCAATGCATTGCATAGACAATGCATTAGGCTGTACCAAGATGGCGTTTTCCCCAGTTCCTGCCTGGGGCCGGAAGTGGGGCAAACGAGAACATGGAATTGATGGAGGCCTTCACAAGGCTCCCAGCTGTTAGCCCATTGGGACTCAGCGATCTTATCGCTGATGTCCCGATCGGAGTGAAGAACGGTGCGCAGCACCATTTTTCATTCATTTAGACGCCGGGTGTTAGCTGCAATTAGCCGGGTGTTAGCTGCAATTAGCCGTTAAGACCCGGCGGCTGGGTAACAGGGTCGCGCTGCGATCCTGTTACACAACTTCTTAACATTACCATGACGTACGTCAGGGTTGGTGAAGGGGTTAAGGGGTTAATGCTAAAGGCCTGGATTCTGTAATTAAGAGATGCTTGCTGCTAATTGAGTTGAAGTCTTCAAAGGCTGAGATAGCCTTTATCCAGGAAACAGAAAATACAGCCAGGTAACAGATCATATAATTGACCCGCAGGGACGATATGTCGTTTTACACGGTAAATATTTGGGGACTCCGCTTACGTTGTGCAACCTGTACGCTCCGAATCAGGCTCAGATTCGATTTCTTAACCAAGTACTCCAAAAATTACAATGATTCTTGCCCTCCATGGTTATAGTGGGAGGTGATTTTAACTTGGCCTTTTCAGATACAGCGGACAGATTGAGCTTGGGGGTCAAAGTGGGGGATAATTCATAATTTAAGCTTTCTAAGGCATTTCGTAAGGTGGTTCGGAGAATAGCTCAGCCCGTAGATCAGTGTTTCTCAACTCCAGTCCTCAGGACCCACCAACAGGTCATGTTTTCAGGCTCTCCCACAGAATGCACTGACAATAATTATATCACCTGTGCAATGCTAAGGAAATCCAGAAAACATGACCTGTTGGTGGTTCCTGAGTACTGGAGTTAAGAAACACTGCCGTAGATAGATCGTATTCTTACTTTTCTTCCTCCCATAATTCTCATTCACGCATTGACTACTTTTTTGGCAATGTGCTGGAGTTGAGGCGGATGGCGGATGCAGAGATTGGCCACATAACCTGGTCGGATCATGCTCTGATCACGCTTTCTATGGTGGAGGAGCATGTGCCGACCCGGCATTGCCACTGGCGTCTTAATGAGAGGTTGATTACATTTTCCCCAATGCGAGAGGAATTGAGTGAACATATCTCAAATTATTTTGTGTCTAATGAAGTGTCGGTTTCATCACCATCACTTTATGGGAGGCGCATAAGGCGGTCATCAGAGGGTGGTGCATAGCTTTGGGAAGCATGCTTAAAACAAATGCTAGTTTACGCAGGGAAAGTTTAAAAGCCCAATTAAGAACTTTAGAAGCCGCTCTTAGTAACAATTCCTCTAGATCTACACTACGTAAAATAATTACTATACGATCCCAACTGTGATCCCTAGAGTATGAGAGAATGGAGAAACTTCTTTTATTCTCTAAGCAACGATATTATGAAAGAGGCAATAAGACCCATACATTGCTAGCTAAGCAATTGCGAGAAGAGGCAGCCAACCCAACTCCTCATACTCTAGTTGACGCAAATGGCAGCATCACCCATGACCCTAATAAGATAGCTCAAATGTTTCATACTTTTTTCTCAGATCTTTATTCTCTCCTAGATACTCTCCCCAAGGCCCCAGGTGATAGAGAAAAGGTATTAGAAGAATATTTATCCTCGTGTAACCTTCCGACTCTTTCCCCGTATGCATTGTCCTCCCTTAACGCGCCTATCACCCCAGAGGAATTGGATGAAGTCATAAAATCCTTACCCCTTTCGATCCAGATATTAGGGGTGTTACCATCAGAGACAGAGAACTTAAAGTATCGCTTTTCGCGGATGACGTACTGTTAACATTGACATCGTTACATGTCTCCTTACCTTATCTTCACTCCTTACTTACTAAATTTTTTGGTTTGTCAGGATTTAAAATTAATACGGCAAAGACAGAGGCTCTCCCTCTTAACATTCCCTCGGCGGAGTTAAAACTGTTAATTGATAACTATTGTTATAATTGGAAAACCTCCTCTTTGAAGTATCTAGGGCAGGGCTGTCAAACTCGTTTTCACCGGGGGCCACATCAGCCTCACGGCGTACCTTAAAGGGCCGACATAAATTTTAGAACTGTGTAAACTTCTCCTTAACTGTTACATTTGTACAGTATTGCTATTAAAATTTAAAGCCCCTTGAGGGGAACCAGGAAGAATATATTGCCCCCCATAGGTAGATAGGTACATATGACCCTTGTAGATAGATAAGTGGGTATAAAGCCCTCTGTAGATGACAGGTATTTCTGCCCATGTGGGTAGATAGGTATTTTGCCCCCTGTAGCCAGGTAGTAATATGCCTCCTGCAGCCAGGTAATTGCCCCATTTATCCAGGTAATATGCCCCATATAGCCCCCCAGTAGCCAGGGAGATGCCCCACAAAAGCCCCCTGTAGCAAGGGAGGATGCCCCACATAGCCCCCTGTTTGCCAGGACATGCCCCATACAGTCCCCTGTAGCCAGGTACATGCCCCATAATAGCCCCCCTTAGCCAGGCAGATGCCCCATAGCCCCCTGTAGTCAGGTACATGCCCCCTATAGCCCCCCCGTAGCCAGGCAGGTACCCCATAGCCCCCCTGTAGCCATGTAGATGCCCCACAGGCCCCCAGTAGCCATATAGATGCCCCACAGCCGCAATATAGATGTCCCACAGCACCCCAATAGCCATATAGATGTCCCACAGCCCCCCAAGTACCATATAGATGCCCCACAGCAGCCATATAGATGTCCCACAGCCCCCCAGTAGCCATATAGATGCCCCACAGCCCCCCCAGTAGCCATATAGATGCCCAACAGCAGCCATATAGATGTCCCACAGCCCCCCAGTAGCCATATAGATGCCCCCACAGCCCCCCAGTAGCCAAAATAAATGCCCCACAGCCCCCACAGTACCATATAGATATCCCACACCCCACAGCAGCTATTTAGATGCCCCACAGCCCCCACAGTAGCCATATAGATGCCCCACAGCCCCCCCAGTAGCCATATAGATGCCCCACAGCCCCCCCAGTAGCCATATAAAGGCCCCACAGCAGCCAGTTGCTACACATAAGTCCTCATACAGCAGATTAGTCGCTATGAACAACATAGTAATGAACCAGTACTTAGCTGCAAAGTCCCAGCTTTACATCGATGCTGAAAAGCACTTGAGATCCAGTATACACGCTGACCAGTTATGGACCAAGCCCGTGTGCTCATTATG
>JAODAL010031461.1:0-48411 GCA_025379985.1 Phyllomedusa bahiana
TCTCTCCTCTGTCAGTGATTCTCTCTTCTGTCTCTCTCTCCCTCCGTGTTTCCTCCTCTCTCCTCCTCTTCAGTGATTTCTCTCTCTCCTCTGTCAGTGATTCTCTCTCTCTCTCTCTCCTCTGTCAGTGATTCTCTCTTTCTCTCTCTCTCTCTCCTCTGTCAGTGATTCTCTCTTTCTCTCTCCCCCTCCCTCTGTCATGTTTCTCTCTTTCTCTCCTCTGTCAGTGATTCTCTCTCTCTCTCCTCTGTCAGTGATTCTCTCTCTCTCTCCTCTGTCGGTGATTCTCTCTCTCTCTCTCTCCTCTGTCGGTGATTCTTTCTCTCTCTCTCCTCTGTCAGTGATTCTCTCTTTCTCTCTCTCTCCTCTGTCAGTGATTCTCTCTCTCTCTCTCCTCTGTCAGTGATTCTCTCTTTCTCTCTCTCTCTCTCCTCTGTCAGTGATTCTCTCTTTCTCTCTCTCTCTCTCCTCTGTCAGTGATTCTCTCTCTCTCCTCTGTCAGTGATTCTCTCTTTCTCTCTCTCCTCTGTCAGTGATTCTCTCTTTCTCTCTCCTCTGTCAGTGATTCTCTCTTTCTCTCTCCTCTGTCAGTGATTCTCTCTCTCTCTCTCTCTCTCTCCTCTGTCAGTGATTCTCTCTTTCTCTCTCTCTCCTCTGTCAGTGATTCTCTCTCTCTCTCTCCCTCCATGTTTCCCACTCCCGTGCTCATCCTCCGCCTCTCTACGGTGCTCACCCTCCGCTGTATCCGGGTGTCAGTCTGGGCCGGCAGCACCTCCCGCGCACCACGCTTCCTAGGCGACGAGTGACGTCACGGAAGCGCCGCTCAACCGTCCTCCTGTCACAGCGCCACCTGGAGGCCGGAGGAGAGCACTGACGTCCCGCCGCCTCTATCGTGAGTGCTGCGCATGCGCCACCTGCTGTCAGTGAATAGTGGCGCTCAGGAGAGCGATGGACGCAGTTCGATGCTTGTTGTCATTTGTCAGTGACTGATGCCTGAGGCGCTGGGTGGATGCAGTCAAGGCCCCTCAGGGCAGCAGGGGCCCAATGTGGTGTAAGAGGAGCTGTGGGCACAATGCAGTGATGGGGGAGAGGGTCCTGCGCTGCCACAGAGCCAGAGACACGCCATGGAGCAGGAGTTGTCACAGCCCCGCCCCTTTTCCCACCTGTGAGGAGCTTGGCTGAAGAGCTGGCACTCGCTGTCCCCATACACCAAGCTACAGCCTCTATACTGAGGGGCGGCGGCGCCATTACTGTCACCCCCCCCCCCCCAACCTACAGGTTCCAAGGGCCGTCATATGGTCCCAATTGGTGATCTGGCAAAGTACCATAAATACTTTACCTGTACTGCTCTTACATGTATTAGTGAGGTGCATGCAGTGATTGGCGGTCTATAGCACCTCTATACAGTACAGTGCGGTACTACATGTCCTGTACTGCTCTTACATGTATTAGTGAGGTGCATGCAGTGATTGGTGGTCTATAGCGCCTCTCTACAGTACAGTGCTGTACTACATGTCCTGTACTGCTCTTGATTGCATTAGTGAGGTTCATGCAGTGATTGGTGGTCTATAGCGCCTCTCTACAGAACAGTGCGGTATTACATGTCCTGTACTGCTCTTACATGTATTAGTGAGGTACATGCAGTGATTGGTGGTCTATAGCGCCTCTCTACAGTACAGTGCGGTATTACATGTCCTGTACTGCTCTTACATGTATTACTGAGGTGCATGCAGTGATTGGCGGTCTATAGCTTCTCTACAGTACAGTGCGGTACTACATGTCCTGTACTGCTCTTACATGTATTAGTGAGGTGCAGGCAGTGATTGGTGGTCTATAGCTCCTCTCTACAGTACAGTGCGGTACTACATTCCTGTACTGCTCTTACATGTATTAAGAGGTGCATGCAGTGATTGGCGGGCTATACCCTTTTCTACAGTACAGTGGGTACTACATGTCCTGTACTGCTTTAAAATGTATTAGGGAGGTGCATGCAGTGATTGGTGGTCTATAGCACCTCTCTACAGTACAGTGCGGGACTACATGGCCTGTACTGCTCTTACATGTATTAGAAGGTGGCCATGCAGTGATTGGGGGTCTATAGCGCCTCTCTACAGTACATGCGGTAACTACATGTCCTATACTGCTTTAACATGGATTTGTGAGGTGCAATGCAGTGATTGCCGGTCTATAAACGCCTCTCTATAATACAAGTGCGGTACTACATGTCCTGTACGCTCTTACATGTATTAGTGAGGTGCATGCCCTGATTGGCAGTCTATAGCGCCTCTCTACAGTACAGTGCGGGACAACCCCTCCTGTACTGCCTTTCATATATTAGTGAGGTACAGCAGTAATTGGTGGTCTATAGCGCCTCTCTACAGTACAATGCGGTACTACCTGGCCTGTACTGCTCTTACATGTATCATGAGGTTTCATGCATGATTGGTGGTCTATAGCGCCTCCATACAGTACAGTGTGGTACTACTGTCCTGTACTTTCACTTACATGTATTAGTGAGGTGCAAGCAGTGATTGCGGTCCCATAGCGCCTCTCTACATACAGTACGGTACTACATGTCCTGTACTGCACTTTACATTTATTAGTGAGGTGCATGCAGTGATTGGTCTATAGCTCCTCTCTACAGTACAGTGCATACTACATGTCCCCGTACTGCTCTTACATTATCAGTGAGTGCATGCAGTGATTGGTGGGCTATAGGCCTCTCTACGTGCAATGCGGTACTAACAACGTCCCTACTGCTCTTACATGTATTAGTGAGGTGCATGCAGTGATTGGTGGTCTATAGCGCCTCTCTATAATACAGTGCGGTACTACATGTCCTGTACTGCTCTTACATGTATTAGTGAGGTGCATGCAGTGACTGGCGGTCTATAGCGCCTCTCTATAATACAGTGCGGTACTACATGTTCTGTACGCTCTTACAAATTTTTAGTGAGGTGCATGCAGTGACTGCGGTCTATAAACGCCTCTCTAATACAGTGCAGTACTATATGTCCCCGTAAATGCTCTTACATTATTAGTGAGGTGCATGCAGTGATTGGCAGTCTAGTAGCGCCTGTCTACAGTACAGTGCGGTACTACATGCCCTGTCCTGCTCTAACATGTATTAGTGAGGTGCATGCAGTGATTGGGGTCTATAGCGCCTCTCTACAGTACAGTGCGGAACTACATGTCCTGTACCGCTCTTACATGTATTAGTGAGGTGCATGCAGTAATTGGTGGTCTATAGCGCCTCTCTATAATACAGTGGGAGTACACATGTCCTGTACTGCTCTTACATGTATTAGTGAGGTGCATGCAGTAATTTGGGTGGTCTATAGCGCCTCTCTATAATACAGTGCAGTACTACATGTCCTGTACTGCTCTTACATGTATTAGTAAGGTGTATGCAGTAATTGGTGGTCTAGTAGCGCCTCTCTACAGTACAGTGCGTTATTACATGCCCTGTACTGCTCTTACATGTGCCAGGATGAGCGGCTCCTTTGGGCATCGGGTGAGGGCCACACTTCCTTTGTATAAAGTCCATGACCCTAGGAGCTTCTGTACTCACCATAGAAGGTGATTTCCAGCCTCCGGCCGCTGCTCCTGCTGTTATATGGAAGGACACTCTGTACCTGCTGCATCTTCTCTCCGCTCCCTGTTGCTTGATGTTGGTGCCAGTCACCAGTTTTCCATTGAGTTCTGGTCTCATCATACAATGGTCGCCCGGAACCAATTAATATTTGGTCTATCACAAACCCCCCACAGAAAAGAGAACAGGCCTCTCCATTTACAATATAATCCCATCCCTTCCTGGCCAAAATGCTTCTGCAAGTGGTCCCCTCTGTCCAAGCTAGGGACGGCCTAATACTTGCTCCTGGCATCAGCCCAGGTGCCGAGGTCCATTTCCAACGAAGGAGCTTAAAGGGGTTGTCTCGCTACAATGATTGGGTTTTAATTAAAAGATCTTTAAAAAACAGCAGCTTTGCAATATATTTCATTACAAATTTCTACGATTTTGACTAGCCCTTTTTTAAAAAAAAACATCACTCCCCAAAACTCTAATAGCCCCTTTGATCCTTATCTTTTCGGGTGTCAGGTCGAATGACTCATCACCTTTTTAAGACAGGTCGGGGCAAAACCCCCCTCCGCACGAATGCTCGTGTGCGGGGAGGGGGGGGGGAGGACTCTGAAGTCTGGTCCACTGCCGGATTAACCCTGTGTGTGCCTGCTTCCCCTGCCTCACACGATAGATGTGACAGCATGACCCTTTTTACAAAATCAGATGGTCTTTGGAACGTGACTATACTAAACATACAATCAGGCACGTAAATATTTTTATGCTCTCCTGTATTAGTGAGACTCCTGATATATAACACTCCCCCTTTTTTTTTCGGGAATTAGACTTTAAGTAAGGGGGGATAAAACACTTGCATCCCCCGCTCTGTTATTAGCACACCCTTCACATTCCTTTCCCCACTCATAAAACACCCTCCCTGTAACAGCCCTGGGCGGGACACACAGGGGAACTCGGGCAGCAAACCCCCACCCCCCCCCCCTCCTTATAGAAATTACGTACTGCCTGTGTGCTGATGGGGGGGGGGGAAGGGAGCAAAAACAACCAAGAAAAACCCCCCGTTCAACTTTCCACTCACTGAAGGGTAAAGCTCGAATGATACAACTCCTTTAACGACCGCCCCCTCTTTTTTCTCTGTCGGGGACGGGGCCCCGGACCCAATGGGCCCGGGGGAATGTCTGAACAGTCACGCTGGGGGCCTAGGAAGCCCAGAACTGTCGGTAACACGCCTGCATCAAAACTGTTTTCCCTACCGGGGGGTTTTTAAAAAAAAAAAAGGGAAAAAACATAAAAAGTGTAGAAAAAAATAAAATAAAAAAAACTTTTAAAAAAAAAACAATTTTGCATACTTCACACACAAAAGCCAAAAGCTTCACGTATTAGGTATCCACACGACCAGAATAAACTGTAGAATTCATCTAAGGCTATGTTCTCACAGCGCAACTGTGGCGTGCTTTTCGCTGCGTATTTGCGCTCTAATACAGGCAAAATGCGCACCGCAATTACGGTAAGGGGATTTTCAAAACGTTTTTTGACTGTTTTCGGGGCCCAAAAAAAGTATCTAAAAATGTCAGTGTGATTTACATTTGGGTTTTAATGTAAAAAAACCATCTCTTTTAACATGATCACTGCTGCTGTTTACTTGCTTCTTTCAATGCGTTTTTTCGGGGTCCTTTTAAGAATAGATATGTAATTTCTACTTGCGTTTTACACAAGTGAAATCCCCATAGGAAATAATGTAGTGCGCTTTGGGAGACCGAAAAACGGATTGGCTTTAATTTTGTAGTGTAATACACTAAATCGGCCGCTAAAGGGCTCATTTGATGTAGAAGCACTGTTTGAGCTTTAGTAACCCACAGTGGAAAGTGGTTTAGATGTAATGTAAGAGGAAATCCAATAGAGGGCACTTCCATTATTTTACATGTGTTTAATCTTATATACCACTTTTTAATATGTTTTGAATTAAACAAAAGCAGTTTTTTTTAGTATAGAATGGGTGTTTTTAATAATTAATTTATAAATGTTTTAGATAAATAGTTTATTATAGAATGTTGAGTGGTTTTAGTATTATACTGAAACCACTCAACATTCTATAATAAACTATTTATCTAAAATATTTATAAATTAAAAACTTCTATAATTTCTATAAACACCCATTCTATACTAAAATTTGCTTTTGTTTAATTTAAAAAAAATATTAAAAAGTGATTTATAAGATTAAACACATGTAAAATAATGGAAGCGCCCTCTATTGGATTTCCTCTTACATTACATCTAAACCACTTTCCACTTTGTAGGTTTTCTAAAGCTCAAACAGTTCTTCTACATCAAATGAGACCGATTTAGTAAATTACATTAAAGATTCTACCTTTTCAAACTACAACCTCTGTGGATGTTATCATTTGTGAATAGTCTCAAGTTCTTTGCCTGCATATTATCTAGTGTATACTTTGTATATACAGTCATATGAAAAAGTTTGGGCACCCCTATTAATCTAAATCATTTTTAGTTCTAAATATTTGGGTGTTTGCAACAGCCATTTCAATTTGATATATCTAATAACTAATATTGCACATTTTGTTTTAGTACAATAAACCTCATTTCAATCCTGAAATATTACTGTGTCCATCAGTTATTAGATATATCAAATTGAAATGGCTGTTGCAAACACCCAAATATTTAAAAACTAAAAATGATTAAGATTAATAGGGGTGCCCAAACTTTTTCATATTGTCGAAAAAAAACGTTTGGTTTTGCACATGAAAAAACTTTGTTTAAAAAAAGCACAAATGCACACTGGTGTGGCACAATACATATAGTCATTCAAATTAAAAAAAACAGTGGCACATCATGGACAAAAGAAACTACAAAAAGGACATGGGCCCTTGGAAAAGCATTACTGCTAACTGGGATAAAAGGGAAAAAAAAATGGGGTTCTTTGTTCACACTTCGGGCCGAACTGCTTAAGCCCACTTCCAAAATTTTTCACCGGACCTGGTGGCTGACTTCCTTTTTGGGTTTTTTGTACTCCACCCACTTTCTCAGGTTTTAAATCAGTGCAGTGTGCTTTGAAGCAGGTCCTTTCGCTCCCTGAAGTGGGCGGTCTGAATAGACCCAATAGGGGTAACGTTAAAGCGTAGGACCCACTTGCCTGGGGTCCGGTAAGTTTTCGGAAATGGCTTAAGCAGTTCTGGCCAAAGTGTGAACAAAGAACCTCATTTTTTTCATATATCCTAGTTAGCAGTAATGCTTTTTCCAAAGTTCCTATGTCTTTTTTGATAGTTTCTTTAGTCCATGATGTGCCACTGTTTTTTGAATTCAAACTTTTTCATATGACTGTATATTGAAAAACGGATCCGAAAAACGCATCCAAAAATGCATGCAAAAAGCATCCAAAAAAGCATCAGCTGTTGCGTTTTTGGATACATTTTTTGGATGCAGTTTCTCTTCTGGTAAAAAACGGATCCAAAACGTTGTGTGAACATACCCTAATTCATAGCTCTCATAGAGAACTATGAATTACGCGCCGTCTCTTCCCAGCGTACAATATGATAGAAGTGAGTGGGGCCGCCCCCCCTGTCCTTGGAAGTACGCACTGATCAGCGCATACTTCCAAAACACACGACATACTGTGAGGTGTACAGTACACGCCCCAGTCCGCAGTGTGAACATACCCTAAGGGTATGTTCACACAGTGTTTTGCAGCATGTACCCATGCACACTGCAAGACGCCGTGTGTTTAGAAGACCGCGCTGATCAGAATGTTCTCCTAAAGCACAGGGGGAGCAGCCCAATTCCCTTTCATTATCCCTGCTGCATATTCACCGGAGAGAAGTGACATGTCACATCTTCCTGCCGGCGTTCAATACACGGCGGGGAGGACGGCAGGTAATCATAGCTCTCTGTGCAGGAAGTTGGGCCGTTCCTAAAATTCAGTGAGGTTTTGGCGGCTACAAGAGGCGAGAGCATGGTGGGTAACACAGAAGAGTGAGAGGCCGGAAAAATCAAGTAAAAAGTAAGAAGAGAGGAAACGACCAGAGAGCTAAATGCTGGAAAGGCAAACAGCATCGACCATTAAGTCCAAATTTTATGATACTTATCCCGATTGATGGACATTTTTGTCTTGATTAAAAGTTGCATGTGTCCTATCAGTTCACAGGGCAAAAATACCCCCATTGGATGTGCTTCTGGTGAGATGTAAGGAGAGCAGCCTTTATGCAGCCCTTTCCCAACATAGAATGCACCCGTATGTCGTGGTGCCAGCAGGGTTCTATGTAGTGGGATGACTTGCAGCTGACACCCTCCCGCCGGTAACAGCAAGGAATGGAGCCAGCTCCATTCCCTGCTGTATAACCCCTAGACACAGCGGCAGCTAAATGAATGAGAAACGGTGCTGCGCACATTTTCTCAATAAAATCAGCAACCCCCGCAGCGAGATTGCAGGGTCCCAATTTGTCACAATCGTGGCTGGAAGCCTTATGAAGGCTTCCATGTATACGATAGAACCACCATCTTTGAACACCCTTCTGAATTGTTTATACAATGCAAAAGGAGTTCTAACGATCGTGTTAAGTACTCAAGGGAGACTCAATATTTAAGTGTAGAGTATGTTCACACGGTGTGTTAGGTCCGTGTGAACATACGTTTATAGATGCGTGTTTGGTTCCGTCTATCAGACCCTAAACGGACCCAAACACGTATCTGACAATGAGCAGTGTGATTTTACACTGCTCGCAAAGTAAAACATGCATCGGCGTTCACACGAGTGATCGCCGATGTGTGTTTAATTGCGTCTTTCGTATTCCTCTTTCGGATCCGTCTCAAGAATTGACATGTCAATTCTTGATCCGAAAGACACCGCAGGAGCCCTATAATAAACTATAGGGTGGGATCCTGCTGTAGCCAAAACGCATCCAAACACACAGCTCCGTGTTGGATGTGTTTTCGATCCGATCGACGCTGCGTTTTTGGATGCGATTTTCAGATCCAAAATGGATCAAAATGGGTCCAAAATCGGTGAACCTTCCCTAAAAAAAAAGTTTTTAAAGTAGAAAAAAAATACTAAAACTTCACTCGCCTTTTTGGCCATTTTACAGATAAAAAAAGTTACACTTAATTTGCTTTGCCGCGTCAGTAAAAGTCCAATCTATTAAAATATATCATTTACACTGAACAGTGAAACACAGATGAAAAAAATTCCAAACTGTCAAAATTGCGGTTTTTCACGTCCCCTAAAAATTGAGGTGATCAAAAAGTTACATCTATCCCAAAATGTGACCAATGAAAAGTCCACTTAAGCAAGTTATTGGTCGCAGAAAATGGAGAATGTTTTGATTTTTTTTTTTATGGTACTAGAATATTATGAAATCTGTACCTATTTGGTATTGCCAGAATTGTACCGAAATGCAGAATACAAATAACTCATCACGAATACTGAAGAGGGAGCACCATAAAACAAACCCCCCCAAACTTGAAGCAAGTAAGTTTTTTTATCCAACTTTGTCTATGTCTAGAAGGACAGATACATCTTGTCCTGCAAAAAACAAACCCTCATATGTCTAGAAGGAAAGATAAATACATCTTGTCCTGCAAAAAACAAGCCCTCATATGTCTAGAAGGAAAGATAGATACATCTTGTCCTGCAAAAAACAAGCCCTCTCATATCTCTAGAAGGAAAGATAGATACATCTTTTCCTTCAAAAAACAAGCCCTCATATGTCTAGAAGGAAAGATAGATCCATCTTGTCCTGCAAAAAACAAGCCCTCATATGGCTAGAAGGAAAGATAAATACATCTTGCCCTGCAAAAAACAAGCCCTATGTCTAGAAGGAAAGATAGATGCATCTTGTCCTGCAAAAATCAAGCCCTCAATTCTAAAGGAAAGAAAAAACATCTTTCCTTTCAAAAAACAAGCCCTCATATGTCTAAAAGGAAAGATAGATCATCTTGTCCTGCAAAAAACAAAAGTTTTGGGTTTTGGAAAAGGGAAAAAGGGAAGAGAAAAAAAACCCCCTATTATTAAAAGGAAAAGTGGGAATTTTGCCCGAATTATTCAAACAGCAGCTCAGGTTAATTGGAAGCGTACTGTGTCGAGGTACAGGAGATATTCATGAGGTGCAATGAAACGAACAATGAGCCGATATTTATTACAACTTACAAAACGTGGAAATCCAACAACTACAACAAGACAAACACACAGGGATCAGCTGCTCCCTCTCCGGCTCAGATCCACCCTCCGTACTCCAGCTTGTTGGGTAAGTAGGTGCTGGTCAGACATGTAGGGGAGAGCGACGTCAGCGATTGGATCTCGGCTTTCATGTTCCTTGAAGTCATAATCTCCAACTGCAAAAAAAATCTCCGGAATATTAGTTTGTTTTGGTGAAGTCCCTTGTGTGATAATGGTCGGCGGCGTCCTCCACGCACCTCTTGCCTCCACAGCGGCTGGCAGGACACGTACGGCCTCTTCTGTAGACTCTGCAGCTTCCTCTGGTCCAGGGCAGATAGAGGGATGAGAGCTTCTGCAGGGACGTGTAACCTGAAACAGGACCACATGGGAGAGAAGGCATCCAGACCGAGCCTCAGGGACGCCCTTTTGGCACAGTCCCCTCTCACCTCTCCAGGTCGGATGGCAGCAGGCCGAGCCAAGCAATAGATGGGACTGTTAAATTATGAGCCTCGAACGACATTGCCTAAAGGAAGAAAGAAAGGAGATGAGATGTCAGAGGGGAAAAAACTCCAAACACCACAAGCTGCCTGTGTACAGGGACATAAGTGCCAGGGACCCCGCCAGGAAGAGGGGCTATAGGGGCAGGACCGCTGAGAGCACCATCTGTAGTTGGTCCACAGTCTCATAGGAGGCCCTATGTTAAATACGACAAAGGTGACAGAAGTGGCCTATAAGCTGTAGATGTCAGCTCTGAGCATCTTTCATACCCCAGGATGTATGTGAGAGGCCAGGAGGAGAGGGGCTGCGGACTGTGACGCACTCATGTTGTGCTACATGTATACCAAAAGTATGTCTACATGAAGTCACAGAACACAAGCACACATAGCTATAGGTGGTCGCACACCATAGACAGCTATTCCTCCCAACACCCTATATACATGCAGGCTGGTCTCAGCTGAGCGTGCATAGTTGGTGGACTCCTCTATCTCCTCCAGACCCCTCTGTGCCTACCTCCAGACCACTCTATCTCCTCCCTGACTCCTCTGTCTCTTCCAGATCCCTCCTTCTCCTCCAGACTCCACTGTCTCCTCCTCCAGACCTCTCTGTCCTCTTCAGGCTCCTCTGTCTCCTTCTTCAGACCCCTCTGTCCCCTGCTTCAGGCTCCTCTGTCTCCTTCGTCAGACCCCTCTCTTCCCCTTCTTCAGACCCTCTAGTTCCCTTCTTCAGACCCCTCAGCTCCCTTCTTCAGACCCATCAGTTCCCTTCTTCAGACCCCTCAGTTCCCTTCTTCAGACCCCTCAGTTCCCTTCTTCAGACCCCTCAGTTCCCTTCTTCAGACCCCTCTGTCCCCTTCTTCAGACCCCTCAGTTCCCTTCTTCAGACCCCTCAGTTCCCTTCTTCAGACCCCTCTCTCCCCTTCTTCAGACCCCTCAGTTCCCTTCTTCAGACCCCTCTCTCCCCTTCTTCAGACCCCTCTCTCCCCTTCTTCAGACCCTTCAGTTCCCTTCTTCAGACCCTTCTGTCCTCCTCCAGACTCTTGTCCCCTTCTTCAGACCCCTCTGTCCCCTTCTTCAGACCCGTCTGTTCCCTTCTTCAGACCCTTGTGTCCTCCCACAGACTCTTGTCCCCTTCTTCAGACGCCTCTGTCCCCTTTCTCAGACTCCCCTCAGTCCCCTTCTTGAGATTCCTCTATTCTCCTCTAGACCCCTTTGTCCCCTCATTGACTCCTCTGCCCCCTGACTCCCTCTACCCCTTCTTCAGACCTTATTCCTTCTAGACTCCTGTCTTCTTCAGACTTTTCTGCCCCCCCCCTCCTCTGTCCCCTGCAAACCAGGGAACAGCAGAGACACCCCCATACACAGATGATCATTTGGTCCCACCAGAACCTTTTGGTTTGACCACCAGATACCTTATTTCTTTCTCATTGACATAAGCAACTGTCTGGGTCAAACATCTCCCACCCAAGATGCTACTCTGACTTGTATAAGGAAAGGAGTGTATGGAGAGGTTACAGTGCGGCCATGATCCGCTGCAGCACCCCCCACCAAAGACTTTTTTAATTGGCTTAATGAGCGACCGCATGTATATCCCCGTGAACACCCGCAAAATCGCACGAGCATTTGATGCTGCTCATCGGTGTTCACTGATTGTCAATGGATGTGCAATTTTGCCAGTGTTCACCTCCAAATCAATGCAGCTGCTCATTAGGCTAATCAGAAATCACTGGTGCGGGGGTCCGCTGCGGTTCCTAGAGACACCATGACCGCTCCATGTATTCCCACTGTAAGTGAAAAACCCCAGACCGGAGTGCTGAGGTCTGAGGCAATTCCATACTCACCACGGAGCCGTACTTGTAGATGCACATAATCTCTATCCCTGCATTAAAAAAACAAAATTAAAAAACATGACTCATCCCCACAGTGGGGGGTCTCGTCAGCCGCAGGCAGACCGCCACATGTATAATCATCAGCTCACCGCAGAGTAAACATTCAGCGCATGACTGCACCGAGACGATGTACATCTAAGCCATTTGGGGTTTGTTAGGCTCTGGTCAACATGGCGTCATGATTTCCTTCTTATAGCTCCTGTGGCGGATATGAATTTGTTGGATTCATAACCTTTTTGTTTCACTGGCATGAAACTGGTTTAACTGGTCACATTTCAATCATGTATCCGGGTCAACAACAAATCAGGTGCCATCACGTTACAGTATTAGGGTATGTTCACATGATGTATGTGCGGGGTGTACGTCGACACATAACTGAGCTGCATGCGCCCCAAGTACGTCCCGCAAATACAGAAAATCATAGCTCTCGTTGAGGGCTATGATTATATGATGTATTCCTCAGCGCACAGTATGCACCCATAAAAAGAAGTGACGGGCCTGAGAAAGGGAAAGTATATGAGCCTGGGCCGTAGCGCTGTTGAAAGTACGCACTGGTTAGCGTGTACTTTCAACAGCAGGCGTATAGCGGCGTGCACAAGTACGTTCCACTGTATACCATGTAAATTCTCCATAAAAAAGGTTGTGGCAAAACGTGGGCTCCAAGTCCCTTGTCCTCCCCCTTCATGCAGCGAGGAAGGCTTTGAATGAAGCAGAAGCTGAACATGCGCGCTGCTACTCCATTCAAAGTCTATGAGAGTGATGAAGATAGTGGAGCGCTGTACCCGGCTAGTGGAGGGGTGCACATGTTCGGACATTCCTCCATTCAAAGCCTTCCTCCCTGTGCAAGCAGTGGGAAAGCATAGGGAGGCTTTGAGCCTGGGACGATGAGTATACGGAGGTAGGTGACCGCTTGGGGCGCCTATCTCTGCCTGTTAGTATCAGGGCGCAATTATGTATGGAGTGGGCTCAGGAGTAAAGCCCACCCCATACACAGCGGGCGCCAGTTCTTAGTTACAGCCGGCACCAGTCTTTTTAGTAGCTGGGACTAGAGATATTTCTAATTCCGGCTGTTTAACGTGACCACGGCATCCTGACAGTTATGCAGAAGGGGGGTACCGCCTCTTAATTGGCTACCCCAAACAACAGTCATGGCAGCAGGGGGCCTAATCAAGGCCCCCAGATCCTTCATGTCACTGCCCTTCCAGAGGCCAAAGACAAAGTGCAATAGGAGAGCTATAACTGCATGCTATTTTGCTATACATTACTATTGTAGAATGGTATTTGTGTTCGTGCCCCCTCTATTGGGAAAAAACCTTAGGGGGACAAAAATTAGAAGTATTTTTTTTGTGGGGAGGGAGGCAGTTTTCAATTTACCCTATTTGCCCAGGGCACCAAAATGCCTTGACCTGGCTCTGGGATAAATGGGTGATGTCAGTGGTGACACAACCCCTTTCTGTTATCCCAGCATGAGGCGATCAATGCCTTCCTTGCTGTTTCCGGATCTGCATGGGGATATCTGACCAGTGGTGTGAAACTTCAGCTGACCTACCACCTTGATAATCTAAATAGTGCCAAATTATTTGAATTGTTCACGGTCTGAAAACCATCATGGTACCGTGAGGATCTGCATCCACCAAGGCGAATATCGGGATTTGGAAAGTGTCCCACAACTTCCGCACAAACAGTCTGGTGTTCAGATCCGGGACTCCTTTGCCCTGAATGAGACAAGACCCAGGTTATAGGCGGTCGGCAGAGCCAATCGTGAACCCGGCCTGAGGTGCTTACCGTAATAAGGATGCAGGGGCCGCACTTGCCACAGAAGTCGTCGTCCAGGAGCCTTTGAAATGTTGCATCTTTCTCAATGATGAGGACAAACTGAGCGGCGGTTCTCAAGTCTTACATGTTAAAGAGAGAAAGTGAAGCCACGGGCACCGCCATTATTATGCAGATTTGAGAGTTTAATATTCACCCATTTCTGCTATTTCCTGGTAAATATCATTGGTAACAGAGGCCGGTTGACACCCTTTTTGGGCAGCCAGCTGTGTGGCATAATGGAGGACTCTGATGTGGCGGCAAACAATGCAGATCCAACAACATATCAACAGCTCTACAAAGGGCGACATGCATGAAATTTGGTGTGCGAACACCAAACTTCATGCGCATAAAAAAGGCAAAGAAAGCAGCTGATTTATGAACCTGCTCTACAGCAGGTCATAAATCCGGTGCATTTCAGTACTCTGGCGACAGTTCAGGATCAGGTAAACCACTTTGAAAGTGCTCTACCTGTTCCAACTGTAATACATCTAGAATAGCTAGAAGCTATAAATATGTAGCTTTGCAACGGTTCTAGTGCGCCCCGCCTAAAAATGTATGAACGGGACTGTGTCTGATATCGGGCTGTAAAGACGCCGGATATCTGGGGCAGCCCCATTCATACATGTCACCCATAGTGAATATAGGAACTATTCTAAAATGCATTTCTGCTACTTTTTGGATATAAGAAAATTTGAGGCCTTAGTGCAAATTTGTGATCAAAACTGCAAGGGCCAATCCATTAACAACATTTAGGCTATGTTCACATGGCTTAAAATGGGACGTATCTCGCCCCATACTGCGCTAAATACGGGGCGAGATACTTCCGAGTCTTTACGGTAATCCACAGTTCTCATAGAGAACTATGGATTACGTCTCCTCTCTCTGCTCGCACAATACGGCGAGCGGGGAGAGGAGTGACCTGTCCATTATTCACGGCGCACACGCGGCGTACTTGCGGCTAGAAGTACGTCCCCACAGTTACACCATGTGAACATAGCCTTAGGGCGACATGTCCAAAATTGGCGTTGCCGCAGCAGTTTTTAGGCACATTAAATCAGTGTAAAGTTCGCCTGAAACTATGATCCTCACAAACATTTGACATCTGGTATAACTTGCATAGTAAACTTAATGCGCCTAAAAAGGTGCATTGCGCATGTCGCGGCACATATTGTATCACTGGTAATGTATGTAATGTGCCTAAAAAGGCACATTGTGATATGGAGGCGCACAGCATATCATTGCTATTATATGTAATGTGCCTTTTTAGGTGCTTTACAATGTGTCTTGCCCGATGTATAATAAGCCTAGTTTTGGTGTACGACAGTTCATTTACATAGACAAAGAGTATTTTTGGTGCAAAATAGACCAAAAAAACGGCGCTTGCGTATTGGGACATATCGCCCTTAGATGGGGACCTACACTATACCTATCTGAACTGAGGTCACCTTGTCATGGTGGATGGGCCCTCACAGTTTTTATCAAAAATGTGCACTAAAAACTTAACATTTTCATGTATCCCAAAAATTGCAGAAATGACATTTTAAAATAGTTCATATATTCACTATGACTGTCTCTTAGTGTTTGTATAATGGCTGATATGTCATTGTGTTACCATGGAGGCCTGGATTTGGCTCTATTGAGAGGTAAAGATAGCGTAGGACCACCCGACCTGAGATCACGTTGTAAGTTCGTGGGTGGCTTAAGCATTTTTTTGATCAAAACGTGTGAACTAAGAATCTCAGTTTTTTTCATGTATGATAGATAGCATAAATGCTTCTTTAGGGATTTCCATGTAATGTATTGCCCTTTTGGCAGTGGTGTGCCACTGGTAATGGTGTGCGTGTGTATATATATGCCGCAACCCTGCCAGTGGCACCCAGGTTCACATTGTGTTTTTTCAGAAATGTTTTTTTTGTGCAGAACTATACGTTGTATCTGGCATATATTGCTTTTTATCTATATAGGGAGGAAGAGATGCCTCCATTTTGGTTTCCTGCATCCCGCCCACTTTCACAGGCTGTTATATGAGTGCAGCTTGCAAGGTTGGTGTGTTTTTTTTATTTCTTTCTCTCTGGATAATGGAGGTCGGTTGACCCAATGAGAGGCCTGGATTAGGCTTTATTGAGAGGAAAAGATAGCGTAGGACCACCCGACCTGAGATCACGTTGTAAGTTCGTGGGTGGCTTAAGCATTTTTTGATCAAAAACATGTGAACTAAGAATCTCAAAGTTTTTTCAAGTACCATGGTGGATCCCACCCAACTTTCCACTGATTCTGAATGTCAATTACACTGTTATACAGAGTTACACTTTCGTCCCATATCTGCGTGTCAGTCTTTACTGCAGCTCTGGTATCCTATACATAAACCATGAAGCTAAAAGGAACAATGAGAGGATCTTATTATGCTGCACCATTACTCTAGTCTCTGGGGACCGGATAGAAGAAATTATTTTGTGTTCAATGTTTTTAAATCCACATTTGTGGTTTAAAGGATACATGTGACTCCTTCAACATTTGATGGCACCAGGACTCCCTATAATACAAAGGAAATGATGAGATGGTCATGGTGAAATCAGAGTGTAATGCTGTGACCAATGCAAAGAGCTTTTACCACAAACTTCCCAAATCTCCATCAAATTTGGTCCTATAAGCACCCCCTCAAATTAGGAGTGAAGGGACGATGGTGACCCCCTGTGAGTACACTCCGAGTGCAGAGAGTCCTTACCGAGGTGTTAAAGCTGCAGTCGACTTTAGTCCCGTCCTCCTCGATGTATAGCAGGTTGCCGGCCACACAACCCTTGGACGTGGAAAGCTAAGGGCGAAAGTTACATTAAGTATCAGATTTCGTTGCTTCTTATCATAAAACGTAAAACACGAAACCTGAGGACGTACGATGTGCAAGCTCCTTCGTGGGATCTTCAACATACAGGAAATATCTGTCACTATACCGTCCACTGTCGCTTGGCTACCGTAGAGCTGAACGTTCTCATAAAATATGTCCCTGGGTTAAGAAACACATGAAAACTAAAATAAACTAAATCTTTATTCTGTTGGCCCTTATTGTGGCAGAGATGGATTGTGAGCCCCACCATGCACTAAGATGGCACATTGAGAGGACCTGTCATCAGAGTCTGACCCTAAAGTGTTGGCTTAGAAAGTAGATTGGGTCAGGCTTGTATTCTGTTCTATGGGAGTTCTGAGTATGGCCAAACACACCCTGTACTGGGAACTCCCAAGAACAGAATAGAGAACACAGCGCTCCACTGTACTGGGAACTGCCATAGAGGTGAATGGAGAACACAGCGCTCCCCTGTACTGGTAACTCCCATAAGAAAACACAGCCTCCCTGTAACTGGGGGAAAACCCTTTTCCCCATAGGGGGAGGAAAATGAGAACCCCAAAACAGCGCTCCCCTGTACTGGGAACTCCCATAGAGGAGAATGGAGAACACAGCGCTCCCCTGTACTGGGAACTCCCATAGAGGAGAATGGATAGTTGTGTGCATGAGTGACCGGATCTCCATTCGGATAGTCACCTCTGGGACCCGCTCCTATCACTCTTTAATGGTATATCTTATTGACATGCCATCAAGTTGCATGGTGTTGAACATCCCTTTAAGCCTATGGGGCTGGGTATACGGCCGACCTCTGTTCCCTTCGTAACCATGTTATTGCGGTCTACCTGTGTATGGACCTACCTCTTGGTGGCGTATGTATCAGTCTGCACAAGCTTGGAGATCACAGACAAGATTTTCATGGTCAGGGCTGAGGACAGAGTTTGGACGGTAGAGAAATAATAGGATTAGTAACACAAGTATTTATTGTGTGTCTCATGGTAGAGACGATTCACTCACCAGAACTAATGTACACTGGTCCCTCAATATACAATATGAAATGGTTCTGGGACGACCACTGCATGATGAAACCATAACTCAATGGAGAACATCCCAAAATGTCACCCAACATAGTAAACAACGAAGACTAAAAAACTGAAGCAGATAAGTGAGGCTCGGTGCGCACCACGTCTCTGGCTTCTGTTTCACATACACACGCGGCCTCTGACCTAAGCCATGAAGTGGCCTCTGTCACCCACAGGGTCCCTTTGCAAAAACCTATTTTTTCTGAATGCCAACATATAGAATAGTGTATACTCCTGCTATTCTATACAAACATACACCGGCCAAACGGTACTGCACTGTATTGTAGAGAGGCGCTATAGACCGCTAATCACTGCATGCACCTCACTAATACATGTAAGAGCAGTACAGGACATGTAGTACCGCACTGTACTGTAGAGAGGGGGCTATAGCCACCATTCCAAATGCATGCACCTCACTAATACATGTAAGAGCAGTACAGGCTGTAGTACCCACTGTACTGTAAGAGGCGCTATAGACCACCAATCACGGCATGCACCCCACTAATACAGTAAGGCAGTACAGGGCTGTAGTAAACCGCACTGTACTGTAGAGAGGCGCCCATAGACCACCCAAACACTGCATGCACCTCATAATACATGTAAGAGAGGACAGGCATGTAGTACCGCACTGTATGTAGAGAGGGCTATAGACCCCAATAAATGCATGCACCTCACTAATACATGTTAAGGCAGTAAGGACAGTATGGCACTGTACTGGGAGAGAGTGCGATAGACCACCAATCACTGCATGCACCTCATTTAATACAGTAAGGGGCAGTACAGGATGTAGTACCCACTGTACTGTAGAGAGTGCTATAGACCACCAATCACGCAGCCCTCACTAATACATGTAAGAGCAGTACAGGACATGTAGTACCAACTGTACTGTAGAGAGGCGCTATAGACCCCCAATCCCTGCAATGCACCTCACTAAAAACATGTAAGAGCAGTACAGGACATGTATACCGCACGTACTGTAAGAGGGCTATAGACCACCAATCACTGCAACACCTCACTAATACATGTAAGGGGCAGGACAGGGCAGGGAGTACCGCACTGTACTGTAGAGAGGTGCATAGACCCCATTTACTGCATCACCTCACTAATACATGTAAGAGCAGGACAGGACATGTAGGGACCGCACTGTACTGTAAGAGGCGCTATAGACCGCCAATCACTGCATGCACCTCACAAAAACATGTAAAAAGAGCATGTTTCCCGACATGTTTGAGTACCGCACCTGTCACTGTAAAAGAGGCGGCTAATAACCGCACAACAATACCTTGCCCCTACCCTCCTCACTAATACATGTAAGAGCAGTACAGGACATGTGTAAGAAGACTTTCTTTGTTGCCCGTGGTAACCAATCTGAGCTCCCCTTTCATTTCCTATAATCCTCTGAAAAAATTAAAGGGGCACTATGATTAGTTACTATGGGCAACAAAGAAAGTCTAAGAGCATTTTCACATAGCGTTTTTGGACGAGGTTTTCGGAGCGTTTCCTCACCCAAAACCTCGTCCAAAACGCTTCCAAAACGCCCCAAGTTAATTTAATTGATTCCTATGTAAAACCTCATTGTAGTTCACACATGACGAGGTTTCTACACGCTGCTTTGGAAGCAATGAAAAAGAAGCGTCATGTCAATTCTTGAAGCGCGTTTTCGGTTATGGGTGAAAACCTTGTCAAAAAACCTGATCCAAAACCTGATCAAAGCCTCGTCTGAAGAAGCGTGTTTCAGGTGAAGGTTTTGATGTGCTTTGGACGTGGTTTGGGGCGAGCAACCGCTCCGAAAACCTCATCCAAAACCTCGTTCAAAAACGCGTGTGAACATGCCCTTACACCTAGACAGTTTTCATACATGCCCCCCTAAGTGTTCTGCATGATGAATGTGGTTTCAAGATGCAATGTGCCGGGAAAGACCATTGTGTGTTGAAAACATAGTAATCTGAGGCCATTACAACTTAAGGGATATATGGAAAGCGGCTGTATAAAGAAGGGGAAAATTATCCACCCAAAAGTGACCTCCTGTCACATCACATCTGTAGACTCCATAAACTCAGGCACCAAAATGAAGGGTCCACGATGCCCCATAGACCTCACTCAGGATAACAAAGCATTGTGAAGTTCCCCAACTCCCCCAGTGTGATCAATTCTGGGTGAAATACCCCTAATAGGTTGTAAGCCAGCATGGTGCACCACACGTATCTGTATTTATGGCACCCTTCTGTATCGCCTTATTTATTAGCAATTATAATACCAGCAACCACCCCCCTCATGGGAGAGTTTTGAGAGTGTTGTTTTATTGGTATTTGTGCAATCTCCCCATGTATGATACTGTGGCTTTTCTGCATGCTGGTGTGCACAGGTATCAATTCAATGTGCAGTTTTTTATCATCTATTTGTTTTTTATCATCTATTTTATCATCAATTAGCTGCACCTGTTGATTTTTCCCAGGTAGCATATAGGCTAGAGCTGCCTGCTACTAGGTTCAGTCTAGTCCAGCCATTGAACTGAGAATATGGCCCAAAAAATTGCAGTGTTTTTTGAAATACCCCTTTGGAACAGATCTTCCATGCAACCTTCTTTCATGTATGCGGATACTAGATGTATGCTACTAGTGCAGGCCCGAAGGCTCTCACCGAACCGCTGCGCAGACTTGGGATAGTTGCTTCTCACTTTTCGAGTTGTACAATTTTTCGCCATATGTAATCCAATGGACTCAGTGAACCTGGAGAAGAACAGATGGACAAGTGTCTATGGCGATACCAGGAGACGCTGCGAGGTCCTAACCTTATGCTCTGCATTGCCTGCAGGGTCAGAGGTGACCTCCCACTTACTCTATATTGGTCCAATTTGATCTGTTTTCCACTGTGAGAACCGGGGCTTCGTCTTTGGAGAGACTCTCCAGCACCTCCTGGACAACCTTATCGATCGCAGCAATAACCTGGGAACTGAGACGAGAGAACTGTGAGCGACAGATTTCCTCCAGAGGCGCAGAGGTAGCAGCAGGTATCGCCTCCTCCATCTGCAGTGCATGTGGGGGTGACGCAGCACAGGGCTGCAGGGTGCCTCCACCATCACAATCTGCGGCCAAAATCTCACATAATCAGAAGCCAAATATTACAAACATTTTATCTTATAATGAAATAAGATGAACAGCACCAATCAAGGCCGATCATAGACGAGTATAAAATCCACAAGGCCACTGTTCAGAGCGCACAGAAACCTGATGGAGACAACCAAGCAAGTCAACAAAAATGTTATCACTCCATAAACACCCGCGATGGAGTGCCAGGGCCCGCCACTGGAGATGATTCTTGGGGCCACCACTGGAGATAATTCTTGGGCCCACCAGTGGAGTTGATTCTTGGGCCCACCAGTGGAGGTGATTCTGGGGGTCACCAGTGGAGGTGATTCTCGAGGCCACCAGTGGAGTTGGTTCTTGGGGTTCATCAGTGGAGGTGATTCTTGGGGCCCACCAGTGGAGTTGATTCTTGGGCCACCAGTGAAGTTGATTCTTGGGCCATTAGTGGAGTTGATTCTTGGGCCACCAGTGGAGATAGTTCTGGGCCCACCAGTGGAGTTGATTCTTGGCCCACCAGTGGAGATTGATTCTTGGGGCCACCAGTGAGATGCTTCTTGGGGCCCACTAGTGAAGTTTATTCTTGGGCCACCAGTGGAGATGCATTCTTGGGCCCACCAGTGGAGTGATTCTTGGGGCCAGCAGTGGAGAAGATTCTTGAGGCCAACCAGTGGAGGTGATTCTTGGGGCCACCAGTGCAGAGGATTCTTGGGGCCACCAGTGCAGATGATTCTTGGGGCCACCAGTGCAGATGATTCTTGGGGCCCACCAGTGGAGTTGATGTTTGGAGCCACCAGTGGAGATGATTTTTGGAGCCACCAGTGGAGATGATTCTTGATGCCCACCAGTGGAGGTGAATCTTGGGACCCACCAGTGGAGTTGATTGTTGGGGCCACCAGTGGAGATGATTCTTGGGGCTCCCCAGTGGAGGTGATTCTTGGGGCTCCCCAGTTGAGGTGATTCTTGGGACCCACCGGTGGAGGTGATTCTTGGGGCCCACCACTGGAGCTGATTCTCGGACCCACCAGTGGTTGATTCTTGGGGCCCAGCAGTGGAGTTGATTCTTGGGGCCCACCAGTGGAGTTGATTCTTGGGGCCACCAGTGGAGTTGATTCTTGGGACCACCAGTGGAGATGATTCTTGGGCCCACCAGTGGAGAGGATTCTTGGGGCCACCAGTGGAGTTGATTCTTGGAGCCACCAGTGGAGTTGATTCTAGGGGCCACCAGTGGAGATGAAACTTGGGGCCACCAAAGGAGTTGAATCTGGTGGCCACCAGTGGAGATGAATCTTGGGGCCACCAGTGGAGACTATTCCTGGAGCCCACCAGTGGAGATGATTCTTGGACCCACCAGTGGAGTTGATTCTTGGGGACACCAGTGGAGATGATTCTTGGGGCCAACAGTGGGGATTAATCTTGGGCCCACCAGTGGAGATGATTCTTGGGCCCACCAGTGGAGATGAATCTTGGGGCCACCAGTGGAGATGAATCTTGGGCCCACCAGTGGAGATGATTCTTGAGGGCCACCAGTGGAGATGATTCTTGGGGCCACCAGTGGAGATGATTCTTGGGGCCACCAGTGGAGATGATTCTTGGGGCCCACCAGTAAAGTTGATTCTTGGGGACACCAGTGGAGTTGATTCTTGGGGCCCACCAGTGGAGTTGATTCTTGGGGCCACCAGTGGAGTTGATTCTTGGGGCCTAAAGCTATATTGCTATGATTAAGGGCGTTCACACCTAAAACGCGTTTGCTTCTTACCTGTATCCCTTTTATGAGAACGCATCAAAAAAGCTTGGAAGACTATGGGCCACATGTATGAAAACTGTCTCGTCTAAGACTTTCTTTGTTGCCCATAGCAACCAATCAGAGCTCCCCTTTCTGAAAAATAGGGCGCTCTGATTGGTTTCTCTGGGCTCTGATTGGTCTTATATGAGCCCTGATTGGTTTCTCTGGGCTCTGATTGGTCTTATATGAGTCCTGATTGGTTGCTCTGGGCTCTGATTGGTCACTCTGGGCTCTGATTGGTCTTATATGAGTCCTGATTGGTTGCTATGGGCTCTGATTGGTTACTATGGGCAACAGAGAAAGTCTTGGACCTAGACAGTTTTCATACATGCGGCCTTTGGTGTTTCACTATTATACTAGTCTTCTCATACTGATCATGTGGAGCTGGATTATTACCTTTTTGTGCTAAAACACAATTACAAAAATTACTTTAGCACGACCATTTGCTAATTAAATGTTTGTAAAAAATGTGAAAAACAGATTTTTTTTATTTTAATGGAAAACTGATTTTTTTTATCATTAAATAAAAATTAAAGTATGAAAAAAACATGCAAAAATTACATAAAAATAAATCTTTATGTATCACGGAAAACAGGCTCAATAATAAGTAGGACAACTAAGCGCAAAAATGTTTTATAACATGCGAACCAGAATGTACTTAAAAAAACATTATGGACGACATGTATTATTTTTGGGGCCCAGGCGCCATTTTTTTGCGCCCATTAGTAGTGCAGAAAGCGCCTGAATCTCTGAACCTGTTCTACTGCTGGTCATAGATTTAGCGATTTTTAGCTACATAGCGACACCTTAGGCTCGGATAAACCCCTTGTAAAGTGTTCTACCTGTTCCAGCAGTAATGCGCCTGGATTTGCCGGACTAAAGTCATGAATGTATAGCTTCGTACGGTTGTAGCGCGATGCCTCCAGCATGCCCCCGATCTCAGGTGCATTACAAAGTGCCACGGGCGCACTGTAACGCGCCTAATTATAGTGCACCTGATTATAAATCTAGTGAACAGGGCGCCCTATGTGCCTGGTCAGGAGATGGTTAAAATAATCTGGTTGCTGACAAAAGTACAATTACACTAAAGCCGGGTTCACACAGTGATTTTTGGTTCGTATTCTGCAGCAGTTTTTGTAAGCCCAAACCAGGAATGCATGCAAAACCCACAACATGTTCAAGACTTTTCACTATACTCCTCTCTTAATTTTTGCAGCAGTATTTGTAAGGCAAAAACACGGCAAAAAACACTGGACCTTATGTGTTAAAACTGTCTAGCAGTAGGACTGTCTTTGTTGCCCATAGCAACCAATCAAAGCTCAGAGCAACCAATCAGCGCTCATCCCATAGCAAACCATCAGAGCCCATAGCAACAAATCAGAGCCCATAGCGACCAATCAGATTTCAGCTTTTATTTTTCCAGAGCACTATATGAAATGAAAGCTAAGATCTGATTGGTGACTACGGGCTCTGATTGGTGGCTACGGGCTCAGATTGGTGGCTACGGGCTCCGATTGGTGGCTACGGGCTCTGATTGGTGGCTACGGGCTCTGATTGGTGGCTACGGGCTCCGATTGGTGGCTACGGGCTCTGATTGGTGGCTACGGGCTCTGATTGGTGGCTAAGGGCTCCGATTGGTGGCTACGGGCTCCGATTGGCGGCTACGGGCTCCGATTGGCGGCTACGGGCTCTGATTGGTGGCTACGGGCTCTGATTGGTGGCTACGGGCTCTGATTGGTGGCTACGGGCTCTGATTGGTGGCTACGGGCTCTGATTGGTGGCTACGGGCTCTGATTGGTGGCTACGGGCTCTGATTGGTGGCTACGGGCTCTGATTGGTGGCTACGGGCTCTGATTGGTGGCTACGGGCTCCGATTGGTGGCTATGAGCTCCGATTGGTGACTACGGGCTCTGATTGGTGGCTACGGGCTCCGATTGGTGGCTACGGGCTCTGATTGGTGGCTACGGGCTCTGATTGGTGGCTAAGGGCTCTGATTGGTGGCTATGGGCTCTGATTGGTGGCTAAGGGCTCCGATTGGTGGCTACGGGCTCCGATTGGCGGCTACGGGCTCTGATTGGCGGCTACGGGCTCTGATTGGCGGCTATGGGCTCTGATTGGTTGCTATGGGCTCTGATTGGTGGCTATGGGCTCTGATTGGCGGCTCCGGGCTCCGATTGGTGTCTATGGGCTCTGATTGGTGGCTATGGGCTCTGATTGGTGGCTATGGGCTCTGATTGGTGGCTAAGGGCTCTGATTGGTGTCTATGGGCTCTGATTGGTGTCTATGGGCTCTGATTGGTGGCTAAGGGCTCTGATTGGCGGCTACGGGCTCAGATTGGTGGCTATGGGCTCTGATTGGTGGCTATGGGCTCTGATTGGTGGCTGTGGGCTCTGATTGGTGGCTGTGGGCTCTGATTGGTCGCTATGGGCTCTGATTGGTGGCTATGGGCTCTGATTGGTGGCTATGGGCTCTGATTGGTCGCTATGGGCTCTGATTGGTCGCTATGGGCTCTGATTGGTGGTGAGCGCTGATTGGCGGCTATGGGCTCTGATTGGCCGCTATGGGCTCTGATTGGTCGCTATGGGCTCTGATTGGTTGCTATGGGCAACAGAGACAGTCTTACTGCTATACAGTTTCCATACTTAAGGCCCAATTATGAACCCAGCCAAAGGGTAAATTAACAAGCCGCAGATTTGTTGCAGAAGTTTCTTTTCCTGTCCTATTCATGTGAATGGAGTGCACAGAAATCCCCGCTGCTACTACAGACACATCAGAAATTTCTGTAACGAATCCGCTGTGAATATACCGTAAGGGTATGTTCACCCGTTTTTTGCGGCATGAAAAACTAAAGCCGAAATTTTTTGTGTGCTTCAGGAGGGTTGCGGGTTTAAACAGCGTGTAAACCCGGCCCCATAGACATTTTCCCTTTCATGTCCGATCGGGTTTTTTTACAAAAGCAGGGGGACGAAGGGGGGAATCCCTTTGCTCTTAATTTAGAATTTTGAATCACCGTAATTATGGGGCGGGATTTCCCCCCTTATTTAAAGGGAATTTTCCCGCAAAATACTCCGTGAAAAATTTTCGCCAAATTTAAACCGGGGTGAACCTACTGTGCCATCCTAAAACCCCCCAGGTGGCGACCTTCCGTTTCCCCAGCGCGTGTTTTCCGATTCTCTCACCTCGTAATTGGCTCCGGCTTCACCTCCTGTGCTTCTGGATGTTGCCTTAGACTTCTCTGGGAGGGCTTGAGGGAGGCTGGTGCCCTTTTTTCATGGGTGGAAAAAGTCAGGACTCTGCAGAAAAGCCATGAGGAAAGCTGCAAATAGAGAGGAGATAACATTCAGAAAAAGGGGAAAGGGACTGCTCGGGGAATTAAAAGTTTTGGTGTATAGGGGCCTTAAACATGGTCCCTCAAATACGTATTTCCCAATTTAGTGGTTTTGGGACGAGCATTGCATATCGAGACCATAAGTATGGAAAACTGGTGACTGGTTCTGAAGCCCTAAAATGTCCCCAAGATTTGAGATCAGAGGAAAAAGCGCTTATATTAATGAGAAAACGCAAACTGAATATATCCATGGATTTACAGCTGTATCAATAGGTTTTCTTTCTCTAAGGGGCCCTTTTTAAAAAAAGACGGACAGTATCACATTTATTTTTTTTTGATAAATTGGCGAGGTTTTTAAAACTGTCTGGTCTAACCTTGGGCACAAAGTATGTCAACTTAAAAAGGTCTAACTGTGCGCAAATTTTGTTGCATTTTTTTGTGCACGATAAGCCACACCCCATTTCACCCAAAGCCACACCCCTTTGAGGAAAAGGGGCGAAGTGTTCAAAAAAGGGCACTGTCCAAAAATTTTTTGGGGGGAAAGCCCGGACGCAAAAAATTTTGGCACAAATTGTGCCACAATTCTGGCACAGCAATTATTTATGCTTTAGGGCCCTGTTTTCTCCTTTTGGGAAAATAGTCTTGGCCCGGAAAAAATTGTATTTTCCAAGGGGGTTAAACTGCTGGAAATTTCCCCAAGGCGTTATCTGCTGGGAAAAATTTTTACCCAAGGACGTTATTGCTGGAAAAAATTGTAATTTCCCCAGGGTATTGTTGCTGGAAAAAAATTTTTATCCTGAGGGGATTGTCTGCCCGGGAAAAAATTTTATTTCCCGGGCCCTTGTCTGGGTGGAAAAATTGTATCCCCAAGGGCGTGTCTGCTGGAAACCTTTTATCCCGGGGTATTGTTGCCCGGAAAAATTGGATCCCGAGGGTTTTTGTCTGCTGGAACATTGTATCCTGAGGGTATTTCTGCTGGGAAAAATTGTATCCCGGGCCATTGTCTGCTGGAAAAAAATTTTTATCCCCAAAGGGCGTGTCTGCTGGAAACCTTTTTTTCCCGAGGGGAAATTTTCTGCTGGAAAAACCCTTGTATCCCGGGGGTATTTTTTTCCCCCGGAAACATTGTATCCCGGGACGTCGGGCTGCCAGAAAAAATTGTATTTCCCGAAGGGCATTGTTGCTGGAAACATTGTTTTCCCGGGACGTCGTCTGCTAGGGAAATTGTACCGAGGACATCGTTTGCTTTGGGAAAAAATTGGGATCCCAAAGGGTTTTTTCTGCTGGAAAAAATTGACCCTGAGGGGCATTGCCCCGCTGGAAAACATTGTATCTGTGGACATTTATCCTGGAATCAATGTATCCTGGGGGACATTGTATGCTGGAAAAAATTGTATCCCCGAGGCATTGTCTGGGGTTTGGAAAAATTGGGATCCGTGGACATTGGGCTCCCGGAAAACCCCTGTTCCTGAGGACATTGTCTGCTTTGGAAAAATTGTAAACCCCAGGAAAAGTCTGCTGGAAACATTTTTATCCTGAGACATTGTATGCGGGAAAAATTGTATCCCCAAGGGGAAATTTTCTTTCGGAAAAATTGTATCCCGAGGACATTGTATGCTGGAAACCCTTGTATTCCCAGGAAAATTGGTTTTGCTGGAAAAATTGTTGCCAAGGACAATGGGCTGCTGGAAACATTTAAACCCGAGGACGTCGTCTGCTGGAAAAAATTGTTTTCCCAAGGACGTAGTCTGCGGAAACCTTGTTCCCAAAGGGACGTCATCTGCTGGAAAGTACCCCGAGGACATTGTCTGTGGAAACATTGTTCCCGAGGGTATTCCCTTGGAAACATTGTTCCCGAGGCGACGTTGCTAGAAACATTGTATCCTGGCCCCTTTTGGGGAAAAACATTGTACCCCAAGGGTATTGTCGGGAAAACATTGTCCTGAGGCATTCCCCTGGGGAAAAACTTTATCCCAGGATTGTCTGCTGGAAACTTGTATCCGGGGAATGTCGCTGGAAATTTTGTACCCCGAGGACTTTGTCTGGGGGGAAACATTGCTGGGAAAAAAGTCAATTTTACTGCCAGACAGTTTTCATACATAAGGCTCTTTATGTACCAATAGTTGCATTTTATAAACTGGCCACTAGGGGGTGCTCCAGGCATAGGTAATCTTTTATACGCTGTTGCTACATCTGTGTCATCTCCAACACTGATATAAAGCCGCGACACTGATATGGCGGTATTCTAAAACCGTTCCGTCCTCTTTCATCAGAGGTGATCCACTAAGTCCCTGCACTGCACCAACTTATAATAGACTTTCACTTACAACCTGAGGGACGGTAGGCGCTGCTCACCGATGCAGTAATATGGTTTATAGTGTATGCTTAGCTTCTATGCAGGGAATCCAGTAGCATTAAGACTATGTCTACACAGCAAAGCTAAAATTATGTCAGAAATCCGATGGTATTTTAACTTCGCCGCACTGTGGTTTTTGAGACTTTTTTCGTGCAAAAAATGTGGTCGGATTTGGGATTTCCTGCGGCCCAGAACATTGAGGCTACAGGGATCCGCCGGGAATCCGGCAGAATACAGAACATATTCTATTTGAAAAGCCCTGCTGTGTAGTGTACAGCGCGGATTCCCTGAGAGGTCTACACAGCGCTGGGTATCAGCGGATTCTAAATACTGAATCCGACAAAAATCCGTGGAGAATCCAATGCTGTGTAGACAAAACCTAAACGTATCCACAGGATGAAACAGCCCCAAGGCCACTAACTAATGGCTAAGAGACTTGCTTCATAAGACTTTGATGGTATGTTGCAAGCATGGACGTACAATGGGTACAGGTGTCACCTCTGGGTCCCAAGAGTGTCAGCTCAGAATGGAGGAGAACTCATTATGCTTTTGCACAACTCTCCATTCTGTTCTATGGAAGTTTGGTATGGTGAACCAGGCTCCCCCGTATGGGGAATCACATAGAAAAGAATGGAGAAAAACAGCGCTCCCCGTACTGGGAACTCCCCTAGAAAAGAAAGGAAAACACGCGCTCCCCTGTATGGGAACTCCCCCTAGAACAGAAAGGGAAAAACAGCGCTCCCCCGTATGGGAGTCCCCTTTAAAAAGTGGGGAGAACACGGTCCCCCGTATGGGAATCCCCTAGAACAGAATGGAGAACAAGCGCTCCCTGTACTGGAACTCCCCAAAAACAGAAAAGGGCAACAAGCACTCCCTGTACTGGGAACTCCCCCAGAACAGAAGGGAAAACAGCACTACCCTGTACTGGAAACTCCCATAGAACAGAATGGAGAAAAACGCACTACCTGTATGGGGGAAATATAGAAAAGAAGGAGAAAAAAGCATACCCCCGTACGGAAACTCCCATAGAAAAGAAGGAGAAACAGCACTCCCTGTACTGGGAACTCCCTAGAACGAATGGAGAACCAGCATACCCCGTACTGGAAACTCCCTAGAAAAAGAATGGAGAACACAGCTCTCCCCCGTATGGATCTCTCATAGAACGAATGGAGAACAAGCGCTCCCCTGTACTGGGAACTCCCATGAAAACAATGGAGAACACAGCACTACCCTGTCGGAATCTCCCTAGAACAGAAGGAGACACAGTGCTCCCCGTATGGGAACTCCCCTAGAACAGAATGGGAGAACACAGCGCCCCCGTATGGGGCTCCCCTAGAACAGGAAAGGAGGAGAACACAGCGCTCCCCCGTATGGGAACTCCCCTAGAAAGAAAGGAGAAAAACGTGCTCCCCCCGTATGGGGAAATCCCATGAACGAAGGAGAAAAACAGGTCCCCCGTCTGGGGTCCATAGAACAGAATGGAGGAGAACCCCGCGCTCCCTGTACGGGAACTCCCATAGAACAGAAGGGGGAAAACGGTGCTCCCCTGTCTGGGAACTCCCATAGAACGACTGGAGAACACAGCGCTGCCCTGTACGGAATTCCCTAGAACAGAATGGGAACCAGCGTCCCCTGTACTGGGAGCTCCCCTAGAAAAGAATGGGGGAGAACACAGCGTCCCCCTTTCGGGAAACTATAGAACAAATGGAAAACACAGCGCTCCCCCGTATGGGAACTCCCCTAGAAAAGAATGGGGAAACATCACTCCCCCGTATGGGAAACTGCCTAGAACAGAATGGAGAAAACAGCACCCCCTGTATGGGAACTCCATAGAAAAGAATGGGAACACAGCATCCATGTACCGGGAACTCCTAGAAAGAATGGGGAAACAGCGCTCCCTGTTCTGGGAACCCCATAGAACAGAATAGGAAAACGCGCTCCCCCGTTCTGGGAACTCCCATAGAAAGAATGGAGAAATAGGCTCCCTGTAGGGGAAATCCCATGATAGAAAGGAGAAACACAGCGGCCCCCCGTACTGGGAACTCCCAAATAAAGAATGGAGAAAACAGTGCCCCCTGTATGGGAATCCCATAGAAAAGAATGGAGAAACGCGTCCCTGTATTGGAAACTCCTAGGCAGAATGGAGAACACAGCGCTCCCCTGTACGGGAAAATCCCACAGAACAGAAAGGAGAAAAAAAAGTGCCCCGTACTGGGAACTCCCATAGAAAGAATGGAGAACAGCGCTCCCCTTATGGGGAACCCCCCATAGGCAGAAAGGAGAAAAACAGCGCCCCCCGTATGGGAACTCCCATAGAACGAATGGAGAGAAAAAGCGTCCCCCGTATGGGAATCCCTAGAACAGAATGGAAACGCGTCCCCTGTATGGGAGCTCCCCTAGGCAGAATGGAGAACACAGCGTCCCCCCGTCTGGGAAAATCCCATGAACAGAAGAAGAGTGTGCAATGTGAACCCACATTATTTGTTCCCTATATAGGTGCAGGGTTTTTGTTGTGCCCGACCGATCAGACTTTGGTGGCATATTCTATCCCCTCTTTAAATAAAGCAGGAGCTGGTTTGAAGATGTGGTTCAGGCTCTTTTATAGATTTGAAGCATCTTTGGTGCAGGTCTTACTTTTTACTATTTACTTAAAAGGGGTCGTCTCACTACAGGGATCGCTGCTTTTTATGTTAAAGATTTAGCAAAAACAAGTCACTTTGCAATATGTGTCCATTACCAGTGTCCTACCTATTCCTGATTATCCCTCTTGTATGGGCTGCTCAGTCCTCAGGTCACTATAGCTACAGACCTGTTCCATCTCTGATAGGCTGCCAGCACTTGTTGCTATAACTACACACCTGTTCGATCTTTCCTGATAGGCTGCCAGCACTAGTCGCTATAGCTACAGACCTGTTTGTTCTATCCTGACAGGCTATCAGCAGTGGTCGCTATACCTACAGACCTGTTCAATCTCTCCTGATAGGTTACCAGCGCTGGTCGCTATAGCTACAGACCTGTTCAATCTCTCCTGATACGCTGCCAGCACTAGTCGCTATAGCTCAGACCTGTTTATCTCTCCTGATAGGCTGCCAGCACTGGTCGTTTATGCTACAGACCTGTTCCATCTCTCCTGATAGGCTGCCAGCACTGGTTGCTATAGCTACAGACCTGTTCCATCCCTCCCAATACGCTGCCAGCACTGGTCGCTATAGCTACAGACCTGGCTTCTACTGCAGCCTAGTACAAGCTAGTAAACACGCCCCTGAATTGAAAGTGAAACCAAGAAAACAGGACTGAGGTGAGAAAAATCAATGTAGTGAGACGACCCCTTTAAATAAATATTTTAATTCAATATATTTCACACATTTTATTTATCTTATTATCTGTTTTATATATCTTCTATTATTTATCACTATGTGGTGATAGGGGACAGGCGCGCACCGCTGGTCAGCTTGCTGCATTTTCGCAAACCCTTCAAATAAATTTCTTGAAAGAAAGTGTCTAGAAAAGTGCAAAAAGTGTTTAATATAGAAAAATAAAAACAATTGTTTATATTTTTTTTGTGCCTACAAGCCAGAACCGTTTGGGACCCAAAGGGCCCTTTGAAAAACCTGCCGCAAAAATTTTTTTAAGAGGAGGGGGACAAAAGGGCGGCTGCTGCGCTTCGGGGGTCACCCTGGGGGGCCCAACCCTTCTAGGGGTTTTTTAAACAAAATACTGAGTTTCGGGTAAAAATCG
This sequence comes from Phyllomedusa bahiana, assembly GCA_025379985.1. Taxonomy (NCBI): domain Eukaryota; kingdom Metazoa; phylum Chordata; class Amphibia; order Anura; family Hylidae; genus Phyllomedusa; species Phyllomedusa bahiana. Next base: position 32,154 of record JAODAL010031461.1, read on the forward strand.
TAGGGAATGCATTGCCCGACGCGCTCCCTTTATTAATTTTGCCAAAAAAAGCACTTTTAAACCCCGAGGGAAAGCCGCCGCAGGAGAGGGGGGGGTCCTGGCCTGGTCTGGCTCCTCTGCCCGGTAATCCTCCCCGGGCTCCTCAATGGACAGAAGAAATAAAGACACGGGCCCCCATTGTTTAAAAATTTTCCCCTAATCTCTTTAGGAAGAAAGTTGGTTTAAAATTTCCCTTAGTTACGAGAGGGCCCGGGGCCCCTGGCGGGAAATTTTGTATGAATTTTAATGCAGTGAACTAGGGGGGGAAGGGAGAAAATCAGAGCTGCGCTCCTATCGGAAAATTTTTCCCAAAGGGTTTTAAAGTGAGGGAAAAAGTGGGCACAGGAGGAAGAGAAGGGGCTGAGGGAATGCTGGGGACGGAGGAAAAAGAAGGAACGGGAGGGTAATGCTGGGCACAGGAGGAAAAGAAAAACCTGAGGGTTTAAAGCTGGGAAAAAGGGGGAAAAAGAAGAACTGAGGGTAATGTGGGGGACAGGGGAAGAGGGGACCTGAGGGTAATGTGGGCACAGGAAAGGGAAAAGGAACTGAGGGTAAAGTGGGCACAGGAGCAAAGGGAAGGAAACCTTTAGGGTAATGGCCCGGGGCACCGGAGGGGGAAGAGAAGGGGCTGAGGGGAAAAAGCTGGGCACAGGAGCCCAAGGGGAAGGGTTTAGGGTTTAAAGCTGGGGACAAAGGGGCAAGAGAAGGGCTGGGGGGTTTTAAAAGCTGGGCACAGGAGCAAAAAGGGAAAGGGCTGAGGGTAATGTTGGGCACAGGAAACAAGAGAAAAACCTGAGGGTAAAGCTGGGGCCCCAGGAGCAAAAGAAGGACTTGAGGGTAATGTGGGCACAGGGCAAGAGAAGGAAGAGGGTTAATGCTGGGGACGGACAAGGGGAAGGATGAGGGTAATGCTGGGCACAGGGGAAAGAGAAGGACTGAGGGTAATGCTGGGCACAGGAGCAAGAGAAGACCTGAGGGTAATGCTGGGACAGGAGGAAAGGAAGGATTTGGGGGAATGCTGGGCACAGGAGGAAGAGGGAAAGGGCTGGGGTAAGTGGGACAGGAGAAAAAGAAGGGCTGAGGGTAAAGCTGGGCCCCAGGAGCAAGGGGAAAAACTGAGGGTTTAAAGCAGGGAACAGGAGGAAGAGAAGGAATGAGGGTAATGCTGGGCACAGGAGGAAGAGAAGGGCTGAGGGTTAAAGTGGGGACAGGAACAAAAGAAGGTGAGGGTTTAAAGCGGGCAAAGGAAGGGAAAAAGAAGGGGCGAGGGTTTAAAGGGGACAGGAGGAAAAGAAGGACTGAGGGGAATGCTGGGCACAGGAGGAAAAGGGAAAGGGGCTGAGGGGGAATGTTTGGGGACAGGAGGAAGAGAAAGGGCTGAGGGGTAATGCTGGGGGACAGGAACAAGAGAAGGATGAGGGTAATTGTGGGCACAGGAGGAAAAGAAGGGGGCTGAGGGTAATTTTGGGCAAGGAGGGGAAAAGAAGGACTGAGGGTTTAAAGCTGGGGACCGGAGGAAAAAGAAGGACTTTAGGGAAATGTGGGCACAGGAGCAAGAAGGGAAAGGGTGAGGGTAATGCTGGGCACAGGAGCAAGAGAAGACCTGAGGGTAATGCTGGGCACAGGAGGAAGAGAAAAGGCTGGGGTAATGCTGGGGGACAGGAGGAAGAGAAAAGGGCTGAGGGTAAAAGCTGGGCACCAGGAACAAGGGGAAGGCTGAGGGTAATGCTGGGCACAGGAGGAAGAGAAGGACTGAGGGTAATGCTGGGCACAGGAGGAAGAGAAGGACTGAGGGTAATGCTGGGCCCCAGGAGGGGGAGAAGGAAAATGAGGGGGAAAGCGGGACAGGAGGAAGAGAAAGGGGCTGAGGGTAATGCTGGGAAAAGGGGAAAAGAAGACCCGAGGGTAATTTCTGGGCCCCGGAGGAAAAGGGGAAAGGGTGGGGTTAAAGTGGGCACAGGGAAGAGAAGGATGAGGGGAATTTTTGGGCACAGGGAGGAAAAAGAAGGACTGAGGGGGAATGCTGGGCACAGGACAAAGAAGGATTGGGGGGTTTAATTTTGGGCACGGGGCAAAAAGAAGGGTGGGGTAATTTCTGGGCCCCGGAGGAAGTAAAAAACGAGGGTTTAAAGGGTGGGCCAGGAGCAAAAGGAAAGGGTGAGGGTAATGTGGGGAAAGGAGGAAAAAGGGAAAACCTGGGGGGAATTTTTGGGCCAAAGGGGCAAGGGGAAGGGGCCCGAGGGTTAAAAGAGGGGGACAGGAGCAAAGGGAAAGGGCCGAGGGTTAAAGGTGGGCCAGGAGGAAGAGAAAACCTGAGGGGTTTAAAGTTGGGCACAGGGAGGAAAAGGGAAAACTGAGGGAATGCGGGCACAGGAGGAAGAGGACTGAGGGTAATGCTGGGCACAGGAGGAAAGAGAAGGACTGAGGGTAATGCTGGGCACAGGAGCAAGAGGGAAAACGAGGGTAATGTGGGGGGACAAGGAGGAAGAGAAAGGGGAAATGAGGGTAAGCTGGGGGACAGGAGGAGAGAAAACCTGAGGGTAATGCTGGGCACAGGAGGATGAGAAGACCTGAGGGTAATGCTGGGCACAGGAGCAAGAGAAAAAACTGAGGGGGAATGTTGGGGAAAGGGGGAAAAAGAAGGGGTGAGGGTTTAAAGTGGGGGACAGGAGGGAAAAGAAGGACTGGGGTTTAATTTTGGGCCCGGAGGAAAAGAAAACCTTTAGGGAAAAGCTGGGCACAGGAAGGGGGAGAAGGATGAGGGTAATGTGGGAAAAGGGGGAAGAGAAGACCTGAGGGTAATGCTGGGCACAGGAGGAAGAGAAGACCTGAAGGAAATGCTGGGCACAGGAGGAAGAGAAGACCTGAGGGTAATGCTGGGCACAGGGGAAGGAAAGGGGCTGAGGGGTTTTAAGCTGGGCACGGGGAAGAGAAGGTTTAGGGTAATGCTGGGGGACAGGGAGGGAAAGGGGAAAAAATTTAGGGTAATGCTGGGGGAAGGGCCCAAAAGAAGGGGGGGAGGGTAAGTGGGCACAGGGGGGAAGAGAAGACCCGAGGGTAAATTTTCTGGGGGGGCAGGGGGGGAAGGAAAACCGAGGGTAATGCTGGGCACAGGAGGAAGAGAAAGGAAATGAGGGTAAGCTGGGCAAAGGGAAGGGGGGAAGGGGGGAAAAAAAGCCCGAGGGTTTTTTTTGGGGCCCCAGGAGGAAAAGGGAAAGGAACCCCCCCCCCCCCCGAGGGTAATGCCCCCCGGGGAAAAGGAGCAGAGAAGGAATGAGGGTAATGCTGGAAAAGGAGGAAGAGAAGGGCCTGAGGGTATTGCTTTGGGGACAGGGGGCAAGGAAGGGCTGAGGGGTTTTTTTCTGGGCACAGGGGGAGGAAGGACTGAGGGTAATGCTGGGCACAGGAGGAAGGAAAAACCTGGGGGGTAATGCTGGGCAAGGAGCAAAAGAAGAACCTGGGGTAAGCTGGGCAAAAGGAGGAAAAGAAGGCTGAGGTTTTTGCGGCCAAAAGGAGGAAGAGAAGACCTGAGGGTAATGCTGGGAACAGGAGGAAGAGAAGGACGGAGGGTAATTTGGGACAGGGGGGAAGAGAAGGTGAGGGTAATGGCCCGGGCACGGGGAAAGAGAAGGATGGGGGTAAAGCTGGGCAAAGGAGAAGGGGAAGGGCCTGAGGGGAATGCTGGGGACGGAGGAGAAAAGAATGAGGGTTTAAAGTGGGCACAGGGGGAAGAGAAAGGGTGAGGGGGAAAAATGGGGGACAGGGAAAAGAGAAAAGGGCGGGCGGTAATGTGGGCACAGGAGGAAGAGGGGACTGAGGGTTTAAAGTGGGCACCAAAGGGGGAAGAGGGGAAAGAGGGTAATGCTGGGGACAGGGGGAAAAGAAGGACTGAGGGGAATTTCTGGGCACAGGAGAAGAGAAGGGTCTGAGGGTAATGTGGGACAGGGGAAAAAGGGAAAGGGCTGAAGGGGAAAGTTTGGGGACAGGAGGAAGAGGGAAAGGAAATGAGGGTTTAAAGTGGGACAGGAGCAAGGGAAGGGGCTGAGGGGGTAATGCTGGGTAAAAGGAGGAAAGAAAAAAGTCCCCCGGGTTAATGCTGGGCACGGAGGAAGAGAAAGGTTTAGGGGGAATTTCTGGGCACGGAGGAAGAGGGAAGGGTGAGGGTAATGTTGGGCACAGGAGGAAGAGAAGGACTGAGGGTAATGCTGGGCACAGGAACAAGAGAAGACCTGAGGGTAATGCTGGGCACAGGAGGAAGAGAAAGGGAAAAGAGGGTTTAAAGTGGGCTCAAAGGGGGGAAAAGAAGGGCCTTGGGGGGTAATGTGGGGAAAAGGAGGGGAAAAGGGAAAACCGAGGGTAATGCTGGGCAAAAAGGGGAAGAGAAGACCTGAGGGTAATGTGGGGAAGGAACAAAAAGAAGGGGCCCCGAGGGTAATGCTGGGCACAGGAACAAGAGAAGGACTGGGGGGTTTAAAGCTGGGAAAGGAGGAAGAGAAGACCTGAGGGGAATTTGGGACAGGGGAAGAGGGAAAATGAGGGTTTGCTGGGACAGGGGGAAAAAGGGAAAGGCTGAGGGTAATGTGGGGAAGGAGGAAAAAGAAGGACTTTAGGGTAATTGCTGGGCCCCAGGAGGAAGGGGAAGGACTGAGGGGTAATGTGGGCACAGGAGCAAGAGGGAAGGGGTGAGGGGTTTTTCTGGGACAAGGGGGAAAAGAAGGACTGAGGGTAATGGGTGGGCACGGAGGAAAAGAAGGGGCTGAGGGAAATGTGGGCCACAGGAGGAAGGAAGGGGCCTGAGGGAATTTCTGGGCAAAAGGAACAAGAGAAAGGGGCTGAGGGGTAATTGCTGGGCACAGGGAAAAAGAGAGACCCGGGGGGTAATGCTGGGCACAGGGGAAAGAGAAGGACTGAGGGGGGGTTGGGGAAATTTTCCTTTGGGGAAAAGGAACCCAAAAGAAGACCTGAGGGAAAATGCTGGGCACAGGAGCAAGAGAAGGACTGAGGGTAATGCTGGGCACAGGAGGAAGAGAAGGGAAGAGGGGTTAAAGCTGGGCAAAGGAAAAGAGAAGGGGCTGAGGGTAATGCTGGCACAGGGGAAGAGAAGGGCCTGAGGGGGAATGCTGGGCACAGGGGCAAGAGAAAAGGGCTGAGAGTAATGCTGGGCACAGGGAGGAAGAGAAGGACTGGGGGGGTAATGTGGGCACGGAAAAAGGAAAGGACTGAGGGTAATGCTGGGCACAGGAGGAAGAGAAGGACTGAGGGTAATGCTGGGCACAGGAGGAAGAGAAGGACTGAGGGTAATGCTGGGCACAGGAGGAAGAGAAGGACTGAGGGTAATGCTGGGCACAGGAGGAAGAGAAGGACTGAGGGGAAAAGCTGGGGGACAGGAGCAAAAAGAAGGAATGAGGGTAATGCTGGGCCCCAGGAGCAAGAAAAAGGGAGGGGGAGGGTAATTTCTGGGCACAGGAGGAAAAAGAAGGGGCTGAGGGTAATGTGGGGCCCCGGGGAAAAGGAAGGAGAGGGTAATGTGGGCACAGGAGGAGGAAAAGGGCCCAGGGTAATGCTGGGGGGCCCGGGCAAGAAAGGACCCGAGGGTTAAAGCGGGGGACAGGAGCAAAAGAAAGGGCCCGAAAGGGGAATCTTGGGCTAGGAGGAAAAAGAAGGAATGAGGGTAATGGTGGGGCCCCGGAGGAAGAGAAGACCCCGGGGGGTTAAAGCGGGGGCGGAGGAAAAGGGAAAGGGCCTGAGGGTAAGCTGGGCCCCAGGAAAAAGAGGGAAAGAAAGGGGTAATGCTGGGCACAGGAGCAAGAGAAGACCCCCGGGGTTTTAAAGTGGGTTTTCAGGAAAGGGAAAAGAAGGGGCTGAGGGTAAGTGGGCACAGGACAAGAGAAGGACTGAGGGTTTAATTTCTGGGCACAGGACAAGGGGAAGGGTTTGGGGGAATGCTGGGCACAGGAGGAAGAGAAGACCTGAGGGTAATGCTGGGCACAGGAGGAAGAGAAGGACTGAGGGTAATGCTGGGCACAGGAGCAAGAGAAGGACTGAGGGTAATGCTGGGCACAGGAGGAAGAGAAGGACTGAGGGTAATGCTGGGCACAGGAGGAAGAGAAGGGACCCCCCGAGGGTATTTTTGGGCACAGGAGAAAGGGGAAGGCCCGAGGGGAATGTGGCACAGGGGAAGAAAAAGGACTGAGGGGAATGTTTTTTTGGGCCCCAGGAGGGGGGGAAAAAAGGGGTGAGGGTAATGCTGGGGCACAGGAGGGGGAAGGACTGAGGGTTTAAAGCTGGGCAAGGAGGGAAGAGAGGGACCCTTTGGGGAAAGGGTTGGGGAAAAAGGAGGGGAAAAGAAAGGGGCTGAGGGGGAAAGGGTGGGGACAGGAGGAAGGAAGGGGGCTGAGGGGGAATGCTGGGGGACAGGAGCAAGAAGGACTGAGGGGGTTTTTTGCTGGGTAAAGGAGGAAGAGAAGGCTGAGGGTTTAAAGCTGGGGGACAGGGGGAAGAGAAGGATGAGGGGAATGCGGGGGACAGGAGGGGGAAAAAGAAGGATGGGGTTTAAAGCTGGGCAAAGGAGGAAGGAAGGGAATGAGGGAAAAAGTGGGACCCGGGCAAGAGAAGGCTGGGGGGGGTAATTTCTTGGGCACAGGAGGAAGAGAAGACCTGAGGGTTTAAAGCGGGTACAGGAGGAAGAGAAGGATGAGGGGGGTAATGGTTTGGGGCCCGGGGGGAAGGGGAAGACCCGAGGGGGAATGCCCGGGCAAAAGGAAACAAAAAGAAGACCGGGGTAATGGGGCACAGGAGCAAGGAAGGACTGAGGGTAAAGCTGGGCACAGGGGGAAGGAAGGACTGAGGGTAATTTTCTGGGGGACCCGGAGGAAAAAGAAGGCTGAGGTAATGCGGGGGGACAGGAGGAAGAGAAGGGGAATTTAGGGGTTTAAAGGGGCACAGGGGGGGAAGAGGGGGAATGAGGGTAATGTGGGCACAGGGGCAAAAGAAGGACCCCGAGGGTAATGCGGGTTTCAGGAGGAAAAAGAAGGGCTGAGGGGAATTTTGGGCACAGGGGAAAAAGGGGAAGGGGCTGGGGTAATGCCCGGGCACAGGAGGAAGGAAGGAATAGGGTAATTTTCTGGGCCAAAAGGGGGAAAAGGGAAAACCCCGGGGGGTAATGCCGGGCACAGGAGCAAAAGAAGGGCCTGAGGGTTTTAAAGCTGGGACAGGAGGAAGAGAAGGGACTGAGGGTAATGCTTTGGGAAAAAGGAACAAGAGGGGGACTGGGGTTAAAGCTGGGCCAGGGAGCAAGAGAAGGCTGAGGGTTAATGCGGGAAAGGAGGAAGAAAAAGGACTGGGGGGGGTTAGGGTGGGCCAGGAGGAAAAGGGAAAGGGTGAGGTAATTTCTGGGCACAGGAGCAAAAGGGAAAGGGGCTGAGGGGGAATGCTGGGACAGGGGGGGAAGGGGAAGGGCTGGGGGGTTAATTTCTGGGGGACCCGGGGGAAGAGAAAGGGTGAGGGGAATGTGGGCAAGGAGGAAAGGGAAAGGACTTGGGGGGGAATGCTGGGCACAGGAGGAAGAGAAGGAAATTTTAGGGTTTGCTGGGACAGGAAAAAAAGAGAAGGGGTGAGGGGAAATTTCTGGGGCCCGGAGGCCAAAAAGAAGGAAATGAGGGGGAATGCGGGGGCAAAAGGAAACAAAAAGAAGGACTTTAGGGTAATTTCTGGGTACAGGAGGGAAAAGAAGGCTTTTGGGGGAAAGGGTTTGGGGCCGGAACAAAAGGTGAAGGCTTTAGGGGGGAATTGGGCACAGGGGGGAAGGAAAAAGGGTTTAGGGTAAAGCTGGGGGGCAGGGAAAGAGAAGACCCGAGGGTAATGCTGGGCCAGGAGGGGAGAAAGGGCTGGGGGGTTTTTAATGCTGGGCACAGGGGGCAAGAGAAGGACGAGGGGGGAAAAACAGAGCCGCACAGTGGCCTCAGGGGTTTGTCAGGGCCCAACCCCGGTTTGGCTCAGTTTGGGTTTGTACAGAGCAGGAAAGGTGGCTTTTGGTCAAATACAGGAAACAGCACGGAGGCTTTAAATGGTCCGTACAGAGCGGGACGTGCTTTAGTGGGTTTGTACAGAGGCACATTGGTCAAATGGTTAAAGGACGAGCAGCAAAGTGGTCAGTGGTTTGTACGACAGCACGGAGGTCATTGGTCTTTTCAGAGCAGGGCCCGGGGCTCAGTGGTCAGTACAGGGCAGCCCCCGGGGGCTCAGTGGTTAGTTTCAGAGCAGCACTTGGGGGCCAGGGGTTAATACAGAGCAGCCCTAGTGGCTCAAAAGGTTTTTTTAAGAGCAGCCGGAGGTCAGTGGTCAGTTTCAGGGGCAGCCAGGGCTCAAATGGTCAGTACAGAGCGCACAGTTTGGGTCAGTGGTTAGTACAGAACAGCAACGGGGGGTCAATGGTTTAGTACAGAGCAGCAAGTGACTCAGTGCGTTAGTCCCGAGCAAACACAGTGGGTCATTGGGTTGTTTCAGAGCAGCACAGTGGGCCAGTGGTTAGTACAGAAAAACCGCACGGTGGTCGTGGTTAGGGGCGAGCAGCACGGTGTCAAATGGTTAGTACGAAAAAGAAAAGTGACTAGTGGTTTTGTACAAAACGAAAAGTTTGGGTTCCCGTTTGGAAAAGTACAGAACAGGGAGGTGGCCAGGGGGGTTAGTACAAAAACAGCACGGTGGGTCAGTGGTTTGGACAGAAAAAAGCACAGTGGCTCAGTGGGGTTGTACAGAAACAGCACCCGGGGGGGCAAATGGTTAGTACGAAAAAGCCGGTTTGGGTCAGTGGTTAGTACAGAAAAGCACAGTGGCTCAGTGGTTGTACAGAGCAGACGGGGGGCTCAGTGGGTTGTTTCAGAGCGCACGGAGGCTCAGGGGGTCGTACAGAGCAGACCCGGGAAAATGGGGTTTGTACTGGGTTTTCCCCGCGTGATGGGGGGTCCTACATTCAAAATCCACCAAGGAAAACAAACTTGCAAGGGGAGTCTGTGTGTTTTTGGCCCCCTATTTTTACTTGTGGGTTTCCCCTGGATTCTCCGGTTTCCCCCCACACTCCAAAGACTTCCGGACAAGATAATCTGGAGTTTTGTACGATCCAGTAAAAAAGTCGCATGTTCAGGCCGCCCTTTCCCCAAATGTGCACAGAAACCCAGAACAAACGGGTAAAAGGGGGGTTGTTAGTAAAAAAAACAAAAATTTATTCAGTTGGGGTCGAATGTTTTTAAAAAGAGGGACAATAAAAAACCTTGCCCGGGCCCCCCCGTCCCCGAGCTCAAAAATCTCCTTTTGATCTGCTTTCCCCGAATTCCCCGGGGGTTCCCCCCCCGACACGCTTTGGGGGGGCACGCGTCTATTTAAGGGGAAAAGGAAACGCCAGGCCCTCTCCTCGGGGTCGGGGACCCAAAAAAGGGAAGTAAAGAGGGAGCGGGGGGACGGAACGGGGGGGGCCCCGCGCAAAATTTGGGGTTTTTGTTCTTTTTTGGCCCCAATGGAATATATACATTTATATCATTTCTTTATTGTTTCTGGACAATCCCTTTAATGACAATATTAAAAAGCGTCACCCAAAAGAACACATAGGGGCAGATTTATCAAGGCAGTTGCGCCAGAATTCAGGCTCAATTTGCGGCGAAAACCAGCTTTTCGCCACATTTACTATGTGCTTTAGACGCTTCTGCGCTGCGTTTGACAAAGGGGTGTGGCTTCGTAAAAAGGGGCGCTATTTAAATGCGACAAAAAATGCGCCAGGATGTGCGACCAAATTCTGGCGTAAAAGTGCGCCAACTTAAAGATGGGACAAACTGAGACTAGACAGTTCTAACCTGCGCCAGATTTATCAACACTATGATACATGGGGCGCATTGTAAGACTGTCTGTTCTAAGTTTACACTGTCTAAAAGTAAGACCCTATTGATAAATCTGCCCCATAGACTTGTACAGTCTCCAGCTTTAGGGTATGTTCCCCCGGCGTCTTGTGTCCGTGAGAACATCTGCTTTCTGATGCGTCTCTGGGTTCGTCTGAATGGACCCAGACTCGCATCTAACAATGAGCAGTGACTTTATCACTGCCGGCAATGAGAGACACGCAGCGGCGTTCACATGAGAGATCGCCGCTGCGTGTCTGCATCGTGTCCGATGCGTCTTTCGGACCCGCTCCAAGCATTGACATGTCATTTCTTTTACTTTCAGTTCTACTGCGGTTCAATAGGACAGTGTGGCCCTCGGAGAAGAAAAGGGTCGTGCACTCCTGCAACAGACGCTGCTGTGACACAACTAGAAAGGACTTGGTTGTGCACCTCTCTCCTGAATACACCTACAGCTCTGTTCACACGGCTGATTCGGACGCTTAGGGCGGCATGTATGAACGGGGCCAGAACATCTTTTCAGCCTGACATCTATTGCAGCCCCATTCGCAATAGTTAAAGGGGTCGTCTCACTACAGGGATCGCTGCTTTTTATGTTAAAGATCTTGCAAAAACAAGTTACTTTGCAATATGTGTCCATTAAACAGTGTCCTACCTATTCCTAGATATCCTCGCTTGTATGGGCTGCATCAGCTCCTCAGGTCACTATAGCTACAGACCTGTTCCATGTCTCCTGATAGGTCGCCAGCACTGGTTGCTATAGCTACAGACCTGTTCCATCTCTCCTGATAGGCTGCCAGCACTGGTCGCTATAGCTACAGACCTTTTCGATCTGTTCTGATACGCTACCAGCACTGGTTGCTCTAGCTACAGACCTGTTCAATCTCTCCTGATAGGCTGCCAGCACTGGTCGCTATAGCTACAGACCTTTTCGATCTCTCCTGATAGACTGCCAGCACTGGTTGCTGTAGCTACAGACCTGTTCAATCTCTCCTGATAGGCTGCCAGCACTGGTCGCTATAGCTACAGACCTTTTCGATCTCTCCTGATAGACTGCCAGCACTGGTTGCTCTAGCTACAGACCTGTTCAATCTCTCCTGATAGGCTGCCAGCACTGGTCGCTATAGCTACAGACCTTTTCGATCTCTCCTGATAGACTGCCAGCACTGGTTGCTCTAGCTACAGACCTGTTCAATCTCTCCTGATAGGCTGCCAGCACTGGTCGCTATAGCACAGACCTGTTCGATCTCTCCTGATAGACTGCCAGCGCGGGTTTCTCAAAGCTACAGACCTTTTCAATCTCTCCTGATAGGCTGCCAGCAGGTCGCTATAGCTACAGACCTTTTACGATCTCCTAGTAGACTGCCAGCACGCCTGTTAAATAGAAACAAGATTAAACTCCTATAGGCGCCAGCATTGGCCTATAGCTACAGCCTTTTAAATCTCTCCGAAAAGCGCCGCGCGGGGTTGCTTATACAGACCTGGTTTCTACTCAGCCTTAAAAGCCATAAACACCCCCCCTGAATTAAAAATGAAACCAAGAAAACAGGACGAATCAATGTAGTGAGGCGACCCCTTTAAGAATTGGTGTCACTTATTTTTCAGCACTGAAAAGAATCAAGTAAAAAGCCTAACCGTATGAATGAAGAAGAGGTTTTACATTGCAATCAATGAATGGACCGGAAGTGCTTTAGGGCTTGTTCACACTCCGTGTTACAAGCGCTTTTAGGATCCGTCTTGGGGTCCGCTCTGTCGGTCCCCAAGACGGATCTAAACAATTAGCAGTGATAATCTCACTGCTGTCTCAGACGAGAGATCGCCGCTCCGTGGTTCAAAAGCGCCGCTCAGGTCCGTCTTGAAAAGATGTGCATGTCAATAATCTCTCTTGTGAACGCCTCTCCGTGTTTGGCATATATAATCTCACTGATATTTTTTTAGATCCGTCTTGGGGACCGATAGTGCGGACCCCAAGACGGATCCTAAAAGCGCTTGTACCGCGGAGTGTATACTCTGTGTGAACAAGGCCTTACAGTCATGCTTGACGCTGTTTTTGGGGGCAGAATCTGCACCAAAACTGCGTCCAACTCAGCCGTGTGAACCTACCCTAATGCTCAGAAACCCGCCTGGTGCGCTCAGTCCCAGCTAATGGCCTTCTTGTGGAAATGCCTCGCTCTAGGTTCAGTCACCCATTCAGGCTTCTGTTTCGTAAACTGCCCTCGGCCTCCGACCTCTTTAATTTCTAATTGGCCTTTTGCGTTGGTTTCAGAGGAAAGCAGTGACTCCACGAGGAGATCCGGGGGTAATCTGTCCCATCTGAAAGAAAACGCAGTAATTACCGATTGGACACGCACGTTACAAGCCAGGCAGACTTCCTCTATGGGGCCGAACACTTTCCACCCGTCCTGTAACATTGGGCTGAATGGTCTCCAGGAAAATGATGAGTAACGCTCCCTTTCATGGGACCTCTGTGCACTCGGCATTCAGGCCCCACGCAGGATGTATGTTGGTGTACACCTCCATAGGGCCCCACATATGATGTATATTGGTGTACACCTCCATAGGGCCCCACATATGATGTATATTGGTGTACACCTCCATAGGGCCCCACATATGATGTATATTGGTGTACACCTCCATAGGGCCCCACATATGATGTATGTTGGTGTACACCTCCATAGGGCCCCACATATTGAATGATATTGGTGTACACCTCCATATGGCCCCACATATGATGTATGTTGGTGTACACCTCCATAGGGCCCACATATGATGTATTTGGTGTTACACCTCCATAGAGGCCCCACATATATGTATAATTGGTGTACACCTCCATAGGGCCCCACATATGATGTATATTGGTGTACACCTCCATAGGGCCCCACATAATGATTATGTTGGTGTACACCTCCAAAGGGCCCCACATATGATGTAATATTGGGACACCTCCCTAGGGCCCACAATATGATGTAAAATTGGTGTAAAACCCATAGGGCCCCACATATGATGTATATTGGTGTACACCTCCATAGGGGCCCCACAATATGTATTTGGGTACACCTCCATAGTGCCCCACATATTATGTATATTGGTGTACCCCTCCATAGGGCCCCACATATGATGTATGTTGGTGTACACCTCCATAGGGCCCCACATATGATGTATATTGGTGTACACCTCCATAGGGCCCCACATATGATGTATATTGGTGTACACCTCCATAGGGCCCCACATAAGATGAATATTGGTGTACACCTCCATAGGGCCCCACATATGATGTATATTGGTGTACACCTCCATAGGGCCCCACATATGATGTATATTGGTGTACACCTCCATAGGGCCCCACATATGATGTATATTGGTGTACACCTCCATAGGGCCCCACATATGATGTATATTGGTGTACACCTCCATAGGGCCCCACATATGATGTATATTGGTGTACACCTCCATAGGGCCCCACATATGATGTATATTGGTGTACACCTCCATAGGGCCCCACATATGATGTATATTGGTGTACACCTCCATAGGGCCCCAAATATGATGTATATTGGTGTACACCACCATAGGGCCCACAAAATGATTATTTGGTTTTACCCCCTCCAAAAGGCCCCACATAATGATGTAATAATTGGTGTACACCTCCATGGCCCCACATATGATGTATAATTGGGTTACACCTCCATAGGGCCCCACATATAATTATATTGGTGTACACCTCCATAGGGCCCACATTGATTATATTGGTGTACATCCCCCAATAAGGCCCACATATATGTTAATATTGGAGTTACACCTCCATAGGGCTCCATTCCTAACCCTCTATTCGATTGGATAGGAAGGCGCAGCAGACTGTATATACCTACACAGTAAACTTTCTACTAATGGGTGACCCAGGAGGGCAGCGTGCACCCAAAGATTGTACAGTCCTCTCGCCTGGTAACGCTGCTTCAGTCAGCAGTAGCAGCACTGCATCTCTCAGGGAGTAGGGCGGAGGGGGACTGCTGCCATGAGGGGCCGCACTAGTTATTGGGGGGCTCTGACTGGCACTGTTTGTAGGGCTCTCCTGTGCTGTTATTGGGGGCTCTGACTGGCAATGTTTGTAGGGTCTCCCCGTGCTGTTAGTGGGGGGCTCAGACTGGCACTGATTGTAGGGGTCTCCTGTGCTGTTATTGGGGGGCTCTGACTGGCACTGTTTGTAGGGGTCTCCTGTGCTGTTATTGGGGGCTCTGACTGGCACTGTTTGTTTGGGGTCCCCCTGCTGTATTGGGGGGCTCTGACTGGCACTGTTTGTAGGGGTCTCCTGCACTGTTATTGGGGGGCTCTGACTGGCACTGTTTGTAGGGGTCTCCTGCACTGTTATTGGGGGGTTCTGACTGGCACTGTTTGTAGGGGTCTCCTGCGCTGTTATTGGGGGGTTCTGACTGGCACTGTTTGTAGGGGTCTCCTGCACTGTTATTGGGGGGCTCTGACTGGCACTGTTTGTAGGGGTCTCCTGCGCTGTTATTGGGGGCTCTGACTGGCACTGTTTGTAGGGGTCTCCTGCGCTGTTATTGGGGGCTCTGACTGGCACTGTTTGTAGGGGTCTCCTGCACTGTTATTGGGGGCTCTGACTGGCACTGTTTGTGGGGAGGACGTGGCCTGTTATTGGGGGGCTCTGACTGGCACTGTTTGTAGGGGTCTCCTGCGCTGTTATTGGGGGGCTCTGACTGGCACTGTTTGTAGGGGTCTCCTGCACCGTTATTGGGGGGCTCTGACTGGCACTGTTTGTAGGGGTCTCCTGCACTGTTATTGGGGGGCTCTGACTGGCACTGTTTGTAGGGGTCTCCTGCACTGTTATTGGGGGCTCTGACTGGCACTGTTTGTAGGGGTCTCCTGCACTGTTATTGGGGGGCTCTGACTGGCACTGTTTGTAGGGGTCTCCTGTGCTGTTATTGGGGGGCTCTGACTGGCACTGTTTGTAGGGGTCTCCTGCGCTGTTATTGGGGGGTTCTGACTGGCACTGTTTGTAGGGGTCTCCTGTGCTGTTATTGGGGGCTCTGACTGGCACTGTTTGTAGGGGTCTCCTGCACTGTTATTGGGGGGGTTCTGACTGGCACTGTTTGTAGGGGTCTCCTGCGCTGTTATTGGGCTCTGACTTGGCCACTGTTGTAGGGGTCTCCTGCCCTGTTATTGGGGGGCTCTGACTGGCACTGTTTGGGAGGGGTCTTCCGCGCTGTTATTGGGTTCTGACTGGCACTAGTTTGTAGGGTCTCCTTCGCGTTATTGGGGGTCTGCTGGCATTGGGTTTGGGAGGGCTCTCCTGTTTATTGGGGGGGTTCTGACTGGCACTGTTTGTAGGGTCTCCTGCACTGTTATTGGGGGCTCTGACTGGCACATGTTTGTAGGGGGTCTCCTGCATTATTTGGGGGTCGTGATTGGCACTGTTTGTAGGGGTCCTCCTGTGTGCTGAGGGGCTCTGACTGGCACTGTTTGTAGGGGTCTCCTGCACTGTTATTGGGGGGGCTCTGAAATGGCACTGTTGGGAGGGGTCTCCTGCACTGTTATTGGGGGCTCTGACTGGCACTGTTTGTAGGGGTCTCCTGCACTGTTATTGGGGGGCTCTGACTGGCACTGTTTGTAGGGGTCTCCTGCACTGTTATTGGGGGCTCTGACTGGCACTGTTTGTAGGGGTCTCCTGTGCTGTTATTGGGGGGTTCTGACTGGCACTGTTTGTAGGGGTCTCCTGCACTGTTATTGGGGGGTTCTGACTGGCACTGTTTGTAGGGGTCTCCTGTGCTGTTATTGGGGGCTCTGACTGGCACTGTTTGTAGGGGTCTCCTGTGCTGTTATTGGGGGGCTCTGACTGGCACTGTTTGTAGGGGTCTCCTGCACTGTTATTGGGGCTACTGGGCCCTTTGTAGGGGTCTCCTGGCCCGTTATTGGGGGGGTTGACTGGGACTGTTTTTAGGGCTCCTTTCAGTTTTTGGGGGGGTTTTGACTGGCACTTTTTTTGAGGGTCCCTGATTTTTTTGGGGGGTTATGCCTGGCACGGTTTGTAGGGGTCTCCTGCACTTTTATTGGGGGTTTAAAATGGGAAGTTTTTTAGGGTTTCCTGCCCTGTTTTTTTGGGGGGGTTTTTGACTGCCTGTTGTAGGGGGCTCCTGCCTGTTATTGGGGGGTTCTGAATGGCACTGTTTGTAGGGGTTCCCTGCACTGTTATTGGGGGTTTTGACCGGTAGTTTTGGGGGTCCCCCTTTCCTGTTATTGGGGGGTTTTGACTGGCACTGTTTGAGGGGGCTCCTGGCTGTTATTGGGGCTCTGCTGGGACGTTTTTTAGGGGTCCCCCT
>JAODAL010031462.1:0-48410 GCA_025379985.1 Phyllomedusa bahiana
AATTAAAAAGAACACCTATCTGAAATGTATCTGATAATAAAAGGGAGTTTTGCCCCCTAAAAAACCCAGACCTGCAGTTAACAGAATGTGTGTATCATAATATAAGTTCACCCTCCCCAATATCCAGGAAATCTTTCAATAGCAAACTGTTAATAATGAAGATATTGCAGTGCAATGTCTACACTAAGTCTTGGTGAACTTTATACAGTGTCCTTTTTAGAGAGCTTGTCTGTGTTCGCCCACGGGCCACACCCCCCAGCTCCCACCCCCACCCCCCCACCTCCCCGTGACTTTATAGCGATAGATGCTGCTTTAAAATAATCTAACTACCTAAAATCTTCCCAATGTCTAATCTAATAACACTAATAGTAGAGGTTTCTCTGTTGAAAAAATAGTATGATTTCGCTGAGTAGTTTTGGAGACATGCGGGAGCGCACGTCCAATTTAGTATGAAACGAGAGAGAGACTGAGGCAGAACGGGAAAGGGGCTGTTCTATGTTAAACGAAGTCATGTGATTTTTCCACCCAATCGCAACCATACACATCCCAGTCATGACGTCGCACCACATCTCACCCTGCCTTATTCTGTAAGCTGATTGGCTGGCCGCCAAAATGTCAGGAAGCACAGAAAATGGCGCGATATTAATAGATTATGCGCAGATTTTTAACTAAATTATCGCGTGATCGAAAAAATCCGCTTACCATAAAAATCGTGCCTATTTCAACTTTGTCGATAAAAATCGCTCAACACTATTAATAAGCAATGTGAATGCCAAATATGTTCTTATTACTGCAACATGATTGATAGATGATAAGCAGATATTTCATTAGCCTATGGTGGTTATTTATTTCATGTTTAAACTTTTCCTTTGCTCAAAGTCACAAATAGCAATATCATAATATCATAACACATTGTTATTATTCGTGTAGTAACAAGAGGGAAGTGTTGCTCCAATAGGGCCATGGTCAATTCAACACAAACTAGTAAAAAACAGGTTAACATTTTTCTTCTAACCCTATCTCTAATAGTAACCATAACCCTAACCGTAAGTCATACTTGCCAACTGTTGTCTCCCGATTCTAGGAGTATCCCCCGGAATGACCATTTGTGGGTTGGATTTGCAACCACTATCCCTTTTGCTTCTTGGTTTCCAAGAGCCTCCCAGGAGAAATGGGAGGATTGGCAAGTATGTTCTAGGTCAAGGTTATAGTTAGAATTTGTAGGGTGTTTTAGAGATCTACTTATCTCTCAGCCTTGCTCCAGGCCTCTTAGCACTCCCGCTACAGTGTCACTTTCAATGCAACTTTTTAATATCATTTCAACTTTCCTTAAACTTCCTCAATGTCATTGAAAGTAAATGTGACATCAGACATGACTTAAAGGGGTTTTATCGTTTGAAGTGTTCGTGCTCTTCAGCTACTACTATGAGATTGAATTTGAAATCCAAGCAGGGGAGTCTCTTCTCTCAGCAGGCGTGTCTCTCCTACCAGGAGGCATGTCTCTCCTCTCAGCAGGCCTGTCTCTCCTCTCAGCAGGTGTGTCTCTCCTCACTGAAGAGCTGTGACATCATCATTCTGTGTGAAGCAGGGGAAGCAGAAGGTTGTCTGGAGAGGACAGCTATGCAGCCTCCTGCATGCTTCTTATGTCTGCAGAGCCTTCAGCTTCAGGCTGACTCCACAAGATCCTTGCTATGCTATAACCAGTTATACACACAGCCTGAACTGATGAAACACATGTGAGGAATGCACCCCCCCCTCTTCCCTCTCTGTTATCAGGCAGGAGACTGTGTGACTGTGTTATATGGAGGGAACACAGGACGTAAGACTGTGTTATATGAAGGGATCTATGAGTTAAACAGTCAGTAATTACCCAGATCATTACCTTAGTGCTGGGAGACGAGTATACAGCCAGCAGCCCTTTCACATAGCTGGTTTCACTTTCAGTTTTAACAGCTCAGAGGGGAGAAAACACAGAGTGTGCAGGCAGCCAATCACAACGCAGGGGGTGTGTCTGGGGCGTTTCCTGTCTGGGGGCGTATCCCAACAGACATGTCAGTCAGCCAATCACAGTGCAGGGGCGTGTCCAGGGGTGAAATCCGACCGGGGGCATGTCCCAACAGGCTGAATGAAATGTCAGATAGCCAATCACAGAAAAGGGGGCATGTCCCAACTAGCAGCTGCAAAAAATAGCTATTGATGCACAGTTAAGCTCAAATCTGCTATACTAAGTGACTTAGGTAATGCAAACCAATTACAAAAGTGCTTATTTTGACTGTCCCCATAATCTGAGATATGAGAGAAAACCCCTTTAAGACATCATGGGACGTACTGGTTTCCAAAACATAGGGGTAACCTAGGGAAGCCAGAAGTGACATTGGAGTTAATCTATTAAAACCCCTAAAAACTGTAACCCTAATTCTAAACTTTACTTTGGGTTAATTACTAGTTATGTTTAGTTTTCTACAAAATTTGATTCGGGCTCACTCATATCGAATTGCTTAGAGTTGGGTCATATTTGACCTAAGTCTGAAGCGCAGCAATAATTCTAACAATAAACATATAGGCTATTAGGGCTTAGATGAGTGTCAAGTTTGCATAACCCATGATTAGTAAAACTAGTGGATCATTTGTTTTCACTGTGAAAGCAACTACTACCGTTTTTTTTCTTGCAGCAATCCTTTTAGTAAGAATGGTACAGCACGTGTAAACTGGAAAGATATAGATATATATTACATTAGCAGCAAAATCAATAAGATTTTCAGAAATGTCACTAGCATGCTGCAGAAAAAATCCGGACAAAATCCATGCAAAAAGTGACACACGGTGCAGATTTTAAATCCACAGAATAGAGATTTATTTTGTGGATACATTGCAGAATTGTTTCAGATTTTGTCAGTTCCATGTGATATGGCAATGGCATCGGAATTTTGGCACACATGCCTTACACCACATTTGTTATGTGTTTTAGACAAGGAAGGAAGGGACTTTCTTGTTCGACATGTTGTGCCAAAAAAATTTTCAAAAATTTTGGCGCAATTATTGGTGCAACTAGACATTTGCTAAATAGGACACATGTAGTCCAATTAGGCCCCATAGTATCTGTCAGGATAAATTTTTACAGTATCCCAATGGATACCATGGGGGGGAGGTGAAAATGTGATATGATTAAGGTCATACACAAGATTTGTAAATTTTCCCTGCTGATTTTTCTTTTTATTTAAATAACGTATATTTCCACATTAAAAATAGGCAGTAGCAAGTCCACAATGAACCTGCACCATTTTATTAAAGATTTGCCACTGTGAATTTATCTGTGGAAATGCCATGGATATTCCACTGTCCAAAATCTGCAACATTTTTGTTCTATCTGAACATATCCTAAAGGGGCTTTGCACAATTCAGTCTATGGCCAGTCTTCCAAGCAGTGATGTCTCAGCCAATAAGCAGGCTGTGGCGCTGGAAACAGAATAGAAGTATATTTTAACGATGACTTCTTTTCTGACAACATGTTAAGTAAAAGTGTTTTTAGAAATCTACCCATAACTCCAAAAGCACCTTTACATAAAGTCTTTTAGTTAATGAACATCTATGTAATACACTTATGCGCTAAGTCCTCCAGTTTGACAATCATTCCATTTAGTGACTCTCTGCTCTAGTATATACAGTATTGTACTGATTTGGGGACTTCCCTTCTTCCCTTGCCTTGAAATGGGGATTGGAAAAGGGGCTCTATCAATCCATCTTCCATTTGCCACAGTCCAGGGATGGACACAAACAGCTAAGGTCCCCTGTACAATGAAGAAAGTATGGGACCATTTTAACAGTGTATCCAGAGTTTCAATCTGCAAAGCTGTTCTATGGAATGTGGCTTTCTCTGTTCTGGTCAGTGAAGAAGAATCCTGAGTGGAGGAAGTTATTCAATGAAATCCATAAAGTAGTTAACACATGAACATTTGAACTTGGACATTTTTTTTTTTTAACTAGTGGTGCGCTAAGGTAGTGAGGGGGTTAATAACAATATAACTGGTGTTCGAGAGCAGTCATGGGGTTGATAGGAAGACACTTGGTGGTCTAGGGCAGTAATGGAGCTTACAGTTATATCCTTGGTGATCTAATCCCCAGTGAGGGGGTTCATGATTACATCACCAGTCGTGTGTGGCAGAGAAGGGGTTTATGATTCAATTCCTGGTGCCTAGGGCAGAGAGGATGTTCATGATTATATCACTGATGGTCTATGGAAGAGAAGGAGTTTATAACTAAATCTCTGGTGTTCTAGGGCAGTGAAGGGGTTAGTGATAATATCCTAAGATGTTGCTGTAGACTGTTTAGGTACATTGACTTTGCATCATAGGTTGTGATCAGAGCCGTCTTAACAGCATTATGGGTATAAAACTGCAGTGGGCCCTTCCCAAATACATGACATCAAACTAGGCCATGCCTCTAGCCACCTCCAAGCACACTCATTATCACGCCACTTATGTCTAGACACCTCCAGCTTGCAACCTACAAGACTAATTGGCAGAGCAGGGAGCCTTTGGCTCCCTTCTCCACCATAGTTTTTAACTGTTTACACATTCTAAAAAACACAAACAGCTAAATAAGCAAAGCCAACTGTAAGGGTTTGGTGGATTCGCTGGACCACCGCAAGCGATAGTAGTTAAGCCACGCCAGGGAGCGGAGCTAAGTGCCCCGGTATTCACCAGAGCCGCCGCAAAGCGGGATGGACTTGCTGCGGCGTGAGACTACCAGGTCGCTACCCCTGACGTGACTTGCTTGCGATGGCGGCCGGGGTAATGCGTGGTACAGAATCGTAATTCAGAGACGTAGTCAGGGAGAGGAAGAAGGTCAGGGCAGGCGGCAGAGGTTCGTGGTCAGAGACGGGAAGAAGGTCAGGGCAGGCGGCAAACGGGCAAGGTCAGGAAACGTAGCGGAACGGACTGGTACACGGGTAATCAGACAGGACTTCCAACACTCTCAAAGCTAGGCAACGCACACCAACAATCTGGCAGAGAGTGCTGGGGGCGTATTCCTTATATAGGACCAGCGGCCGGCAATTGACCAAATTATCGGCGCACTGGCCCTTTAAATCCAGGCCAGCCGACGCACGCGGGCCGTAGGCAGCGGGTACACACGGCGGCCGGGACCGGCAGGAGCAGCGTACACCGGAGCGTGGACGGTAAGTCAGCCGGCGCCGAGACCCAGGCAGCAGGGGGCTGGGCGTGGGCCGCCGCGTCACCCGCGCCGGATCCCCTGCGGGCAGGGGGGCAGCCGCAGGGGGCAGCGGCACCCGCGCCAGCCCCCATGACAGTACCCCCCCTTAGGTCTCCCCCTCTTTTTTCGGAACTTAGAGAGGAGGTCAGGTGACAGTTTGGGCCCTCAGGTTCCCACGAACGCCCCTCAGGCCCGAACCCCTTCCATCAATAAGAAAGAACACTTTTCCCCCCTCACTGTTTTTTCCCGCCAGCACCTCCTTGACCTCAAAGTTTGGTTTCAGAGTTGGCCACAGGAGAAGGCAAGACAGATGCATGGGAGAGAAGCGATTCAGCACCACCGGTTTGAGGGGGAGAGACATGGAAGGCGTTCGGGATACGCAGGGGTGGGAGGCAAGCGGAGCTTGTAGGACACCGGGTTTAGTTTGCCGAAGTTCCACCAAAAGGCCCCAAATACTTAGGGCCTAACTTGTAACTGGGCCCCTTTGAAGCGAATGTACTTGGCAAAATAACCAAACCCTATCACCCGGCTTAAATATGGGCGGAGGTCTCCGGTACCTGTCAGCCTGGACCTTAGTGCGAGCGGGGCCCGAAAGAAGGGCCTGTCGTGTGTTTTGCCAAAGTGCTTGATGTCCCGTACTTGGGCATCTACGGCAGGGACGTGAGACGAGGTAGCCAGAGGAGAGGCGGGCGGGGATGTAGCCCCAAAACAACAAAAAAGGGAGAGGCTCCCGCAGACTCTGAGTTTTAAGGAATTATATGAAAATTCTGCCAGGGGAGGAGGTCAGACCAGTTATCCTGACGGGCGGACACAAAATGACATAGGATGGTACCAAACTTGGTTGACCCTCTGTACCTGCATTGGTTTGAGGGTGATATGCAGACGAGAAGTCTAGCTGAACCTGCAAAATGAGCACACAGAGCCCGCAGAATTTCGACACAAAACTGGACCCCCTATCCGAGATGATATGCAATGGGAAGCCCGTGGGAGCCGAAAAATGTGGTGGAAGAAGTACTGGGCCAGCTGGGGGCAGAGGGTAACCCGGGCAGGGGGAAAAAAGTGAGCCTCTTTGAAAATCTATCAGTCACCACCCGTGACGTGTTTCCAGAGAAGACTGGGAGGTCAGTAACAAAATTCATGGCAATATGGGACCAAGGTCTTTCTGGCACCGGGAGAGGCAGAAGAGGGCCCAGGGTCTGAGACAGGGACTTTGTTCACGGGGCCCGGAGGTACAGGCCAGGACAAAGTCTCTAACATCTTGAGCGAGAGTGGGCCACCAATAATAACGGGAGATAAGCTTCAGGGACTTATGGACTCCAGGATAACCCGCTGTTCGAGAGGAATGTCCCCATTTAAGGATTTGAGGCCGTGGTGACGGACGTAGGCCCCCTTTCCCCGGGGGTAGATGTTGAAGATCACGGAAGCCCGTGTTTAGGAGACATTCAGGAGGAATTATGTGCTGCAGAGGTGGCTCTAGGCCCACAGTGTCCGAGGATCTAGAGAGGGCGTCAGCCCTGACATCTTTACGGCTGGCCGAAAGTGAAGAAGGAAGTTAAAGCGGGCGAAAAAAAGAGCGACACCTGGTTTGCCAGGATTCAAACGCTGAGCAGACTGGAGGATACAGGAGATTTTTGTGATCGGTGAAGATCTCGATGGGATGGCGAGCCCCCTCCAGCAAGTGTCGCCATTCTTCTAGTGCTAACTTTATGGCCAGTAGTTCATGATAACCGATCATGTAATTTTGTTCGGCAGGAGTGAAGGTCTTGGAAAAGAAACCACAAGTACGCAATCTCCCAGAGGAGGACTTTTGAAGAAGGACAGCGCCGGCACCTACTGCGGAGGCGTCCACTTCTAGGACAATGGATGCTGCGGGTTCGGGCGAGACAGAATAGGAGCTGAAGCGAATGCTGCTTTAAGACGATTAAAGGCTTCTTGGGCTTTGGGAGGCCAGGATTTGGGGTTAGTATTCTTCTTTGTGAGGGCCACCAGTGGCGTTACCAGCGTGGAGAATTGCGCGACGAACTGCCTGTAATAGTTTGCGAATCCCAAAAAGCGCTGGATGGACCAGAGACCCACCGGTCGGGGCCACTGCAGGACCGCTGAAAGCTTAGAGGGATCCATCCTTGAAGACGGTACGGAACCCCTGGAGGAAGGCTTGCAGATTTGCCATCAATGGATCCCCTCGGTCCCATAGCAAAGTGGCCCAGGCCAAGGCTTCCCCCGATAAGAGGCTAATTATGAAGGCCACCTTAGCCCGCTCGGTAGGGAATTGATGCCCTAGCATCTCGATATGGATGGAGCATTGACTGATGAAGCCTCTGCACTTCTTCGGGTCTCCATCATAGCGTGAGGGGAGCGGCAGATGCAGAGAAGGTCCCGGTGCAGGAGAAGGTAGAGCCATGGCTGCAGGAGCGACAGGCGCTGGCGCGGCGGCAGCAGCCGCAGGCAGAGGTAGACGGGCCGCAAGGTTCTGCATCATGACCGCGAGCTGGTCAAAACGTTGGCTCCGCTGGGCGACGGCCGTCGTGACGTCCCGGAGCTTAGGCAAGGTACCCTGGCGGAATCCATGGCCAGATTGTACTGTAAGGGTTCGGTGGATTCGCTGGACCACCGCAAGTGATGATAGTTAAGCCACGCCAGGGAGCGGAGTCTAAGTAGCCCCCGGTATTACCCAGAGCCCGCCGCAAAGCAGGATGAACTTGCTGCGGCATGAGGCTACCAGGTCGCTACCCCTGACGTGACTTGCTTGCGATGGCGGCCGGGGTAATGCGTGGTACAGAATCGAGATCCGGAGACGTAGTCGGGGACAGGCAGAAGGTCAGGGCAGGCGGCAGAGGTTCGTGGTCAGAGACGGGCAGAAGGTCAGGGCAGGCGGCAAGCAGGCAAGGTCAGGAAACGTAGCCGAACGGACTGGTACACGGGTAATCAGACAGGACTTCCAACACTCTCAAAACTAGGCAACGCACACCAACAATCTGGCAGAGAGTGCTGCGTATTCCTTATATAGGACCAGCGGCCGGCAATTGACCAAATTACCGGCGCACTGGCCCTTTAAATCCAGACCAGCCGTCCCGAGCGCGCCCTAGGCAGCGGGTACGCGCATGGCGGCCGGGAAAGGCAGGAGCAGCGTGCTCAGGAGCGTGGAGGGGTAGTGAGCAGGCCCCGGGACCCGGGCAGCAGGGGGATGGTCGCGGGCAACCGCGGCACCGCGCCGGATCCCCTGAGGGCAGGGGGGCTGCCGCGGGGGGCAGCGGCGCCTGCGCCAGCCCCCATGACGCCAACCAAGGGATACAGGGTATGTTTTTTATATTCCTGGGACTTACATATACCACCTAGGGCCCCCATACTTGTGGGGCCCCCGGGTAACTGCCTAGCATGCCCAATGGAAGAGATGGCCCTGGCTGTGATCACAGAGGGGCTCATTAAAGGGGTTTTGCCACGATGTAATGTTGACGTGGGATCCTCCAAAATGGGTATTTAATCACTTTTCTAAAAATATGTGATTACAAAAATTGCAGCCTGAGAGAGCTACAGGATGCCTTACCTGCCCTTAGTTACTTAAAAGCTTGCATTAGATATGACCAGGCAGAGTGACAGGAGCTGCTGGCAGGGCTTGCGCAGAGCACACTTCTTATCTGATGAAAGGGAGCATGAAGAAGCTTTCAAGGGGCTGGGGAGAAATATGTTGTCTTTTGTATACAGAATCCACTAGTTTTAGTGTGATTATTTGAGTGAACATTGCACACGATCCCTTATGCACAGCTCTGGCTGTGTCTCTCTCTCTCTCAGCTCAGCGTGGCTTGTTTACTTTTGCTTCTTAGCAGATAAGGCACTTCCTGGCAAAACCCCTTTAATACAGATTCTGTGACTGTCAGATTGGAATGAAATAGTGTCTCTGTAATCAGAGACCTCCAGCGAGGGTAAGGGCTGGTCCTCACGGCAAGAGTTATTAGTTGGTTTTTCAGACGCTTTGCGGTTTTACAAACCTTCTGACAACCAACATGTAACACTCCCCATAGACTTTAATAGAAAATCCATGCAGGGGTCTCCACTATATGGATTCTCCACCGGACTGTTTTTTACACCGCCGGCTGTCCGAAAGACTTAGAACATGCTCATTCTACTGCCCAGTTTTCAGGCAGGACATGAACGTGTGGGTGCGACAAAAGCCGTCCCCCTGCGTGCCAAAAAAAGACTAAATACTGGTCGGGAAATCCAACCGGTATTTGGCCTTTGCCGTGTAAACGCACCCTAAGCACCACAGCGGGCTCCCCTACCTCTCTAAGCCCTTTATGAGGTTGAACAGGCTGCACAAGCTCTATGTCACAAATGAGACTGTAGAAAGTCTCAAAGGGGTGAAATTACTGTCTCTGTAGCTTGTAAATGGAATGATTTCATAATAGGTGTATATTGGTGATTTGTAGTTTGTGCAAGTGTTTATTACATGTGAAGCTACACTTAGACATGCTTTTAAGAATGAAAGAATTCATAGACAGATATTACTGTAAGTATCTATAAAGACTGCCATATAAATTCTTGCTTCAGGCCTTGCTGTCACTTTGGTAAACCTTCACTTGTAATTTAAGTAATTACATTGGGATTCAAGTAATAGGCATTAGCAGTCAGAGGAAATTAAATTTCCCATGGATCTCCTCCTGGTGGCCGGGGCCTCCTACAATAGGACCTAAATATGACTAAAAGTGAATCTGTTTTAAACAGGACCTGCAACTACCTAACCCCTATAACCCAAAATTTACATTAATTTTTTTCCTCTCTGAGTGAATGCATGACCGTACCATTCCATTTAGCATTTTGTGCAACCCTGTACATTCAGGCTGCGTAATGTTTCATCATAAATCTAAGGTTATCACAAGATGGAGGATTTTATACTTGTATTTTATACTTATGTACCACAGGTTCCCTAATATTAGATTCAAAACCTGTGGGAAAGTCATAATAATTGAACCCAATAATTCCACTGAGAGATGTGTATGTTGGGACAGGCATGATGGTGTAGCTATGTAGTAAGTATCAAATATACAGATCGTAACGCTCAATCTGTAAAATTGCTGTACCTGGAACTAAAATATAGTTGGTTAAATTCAGACGAATCCAAAATGTTTCCACATTAAAGTCCAATAAGAAAATTTGCCATCAAGCTACAATATTTGCTAAAACTTCAATAAGAAAGATTGTTCTGTGTACTTTGATTTCTTGTTGGTTCACTCCTTCTATTTCTCCTTCAAACCATGCAACAAAAAGCTGATAATCCTCCTTTTTAGCACTGTGTGAAACTGAGAAAAACCTATGGACTCAGCATCTAGAAGATAAATCCTTTAAATTCATAACCAAAGACTCAATTGCAGTCCACAGTCTGGGGCTATTAAACCGAAGAACAACCTCTCCCAGAAGAACCCATGCAAAGAAGCGATCAGTTGACAGTCAGCGGCCAATCAGAATGATGAATCCAGATCCTTTTCGGTCGTAAAAGAGTGTGATTGGCAAGTGACGTCTGTCAAAATCTGGCTAGTTAGGGCAGACACGGCCCGGCACGTTACCTCACTGACCAGGGCTTTATTCTATGGGCTTGGTTCTTCTGGAAGATGTTGCTCTTTGATTTAATGGTCCCAGGCTGCAGACTAAGATCTGATTTGGTATTTGATCATGAATTTGAAGCATTTATTTTCCAGAAGCTGAGTCCGTGGGGTTTTCATCAGTTTCACATAGTGCTCTTATCCAGAGACCAAGATTTGCAGCTTTTTATTGAATGTTTTGAGATTGAAATAAAAGAATGGACCAACAAGAAATTGACCAACACAGAACAATTTCATCCTTTAGATGGTAGGTTGTGCTGGAGTGCAGAGGGAAAGGGAAGAAAAGACAAATAGCTGGGGAAAAGAGTTAGTTAGATGCCATTGGAGAAAGAGTAACTGGGGCTGAGAGGGCTGGTGTCAGAGTCTTTATACAGAAGATACCAAAGGGGGAAAGGCCTGTGTAATGGCCGGTAGAGTAGACAGTAATGAACGTTGGTGTATGGATCCACTGAAACACTGCAAGCGGTGATGTGAGCTACGTCATGGAGTGGAGTCTAAGGGGCCTCTGGTTTTCACCAGAGCCCGCCACAAGATGAGTTGGGCTTGTTGTGGCAATAAACTAGGTCACTGCCCCTTATGCGACTCGCCTGCATTCCCATTGTAGCGTGGTACAAAATCGCAAGGCAGGCTCGTGGTTGGGGACAGTCAGGGAGGTCAGGGCTGGCAGAGAATGGAATGGGGTCAGAGGATGGAGGCAGAGGTCTGGGTACACAGTAAGACAAGAACAGTATATAATGCTTTCTCTAAGGCTCAGGGTGCTGTAGGTATGCAAAGAAGCAGGGGAAGTGGCCAGGAGACATAGGGTCAGTGCCTGGCAATTAGCCAATGAAATTTCACTGAGCCGGCGTGCATGGACCCTATTAAGCGGGGATGCACAAGCCGGCCAACAGAGGAAAGAAGGGGAACAGGAGCGTAGTAAGGCGAGTCTCGTCCAGCAGTATGAGCGTACCCACAGACCGACATGTGGACCATGGCGCCACTCATCCCCGGCAGCATATGGGGAGAGGGGACATAAGTACACCTGCGGCCTGACATGCAGACTGTGGGGCAGCTAATAATAGCCTGGTAGGACAAATCCCAGAAGAGCTGGGGCAAACCATAGCCTGAGTGAGTGTAATGTCCCACAGATGCACTGCCAAAGATGAGCTATCACGCCCTAGAAAAGAGTGGTAAACAGGAAGAGACTGAATAGTTATTTCCTGAAAGTTATAACATTATGTGTGGTTTTCAAAAGACTAATGCAGCAAAACTGAGACTTGGGCTTGGTTCAAATTTCCATTGGACGTTCTATCAGAAATGATGGGAAAAAAAAGCACAGCAAGCGGTTCTAGTTTTTCTGTCTAAACAATGGACACCATGGCAGAAAACCAAAGAATATATTGTAATCAATTGGGTCTGTCAGGAGCTGTTGGTGTCCATTGCGAATCAGATTCATTTGTGTCGGTTTCCACCTCTTCAATGGAGGTTTCCAAATGGATCTAATTAAACAAATGTGAACCAAGCCTTACTTCAGCTTCTCCATCCTGGAAAGAAACCATGTGCAGTCTTTGGTTGTGTTCACACATATAATCTGGTTTACATCGCAACTATTTGTTGGAAACACAATAAGAAGGTAGTCAAACATATATAACAATGGCATACTATCTGAAACCAGTTATATTTAAGCCTCTACTGAGGGGCCTATAAACCTAACTATCTACCAGGGGGTTATATATCTACCTACAGAGTGTCCTATATACCTACCTACTTAACGTGAAGCCTATGTACCTAGCTACCTACTGGGGGACTTATATAACTACCTACCTACTGACAGACCTCTATAACTGATTACCTACTTAATGGGGGACTTACGTACCTACTGAATAAGGGGCCTATGTGCCAACCTACTTATTGAGGGCTTATATACCTTTCTACCTACTGGGGTCTATTTGCCTACCTACTGAGGGGGTCTGTATCACTATCTACCTACTGGGGGCTATATACTTACCTACCATGGAGTCTTACACCTACCTACTTAATGGGGTGGGCCTATGTATCTACCTACCTACCTACTTAAAGAGAGGCCTCTATGCCTGCCTACCTACTGGGGGGCTATATACCTACATAATGGAAGGCTATGTACACCTAGGAACAAAAGGGCAACACTATTTTAAAATTTTGACTTTCAGGCTCACTATCTCACTATCCACTTCAGCTTTGAACATGGGACTATCATCATTTTATAGACAATCATCTTGGCAATCTCACACATAAATTCCACTTGCATCTATTTAGCAAATGCTTAGTTCTGAAGATTCTTGTCATGTAGATGTGTTCTTACTGTTTTGCTCCTGGTGGTGGAAAAATCTTTTTCTTCTTGTACACGACAAATTACAACCTGTTCTCACATTCCCTAATAGCTCGGTGTGGTATTAGGCTGATTCCAAAGTGAAAGGTCACTGGTTCTAATTGACGAGAAACCCTTTGGAAGAAGATTTCCAAGAAAGGAAAAACCGCATAATCCAGCTTAGTTTTTACCTGTTTCCCTTGGGGGCCCTTTGGGAAACGGGTTTGGGTTTTGGAACAGTCCCATTATATTCCTGGTATGTGGCTTTTTTACTTTTGTTTTTTTTTTAATTAAATTTCCCAAATGGGGATAATTTTAAAATAAAATTTGCAGAGTTTGTGGTTGTGGCCCGGGGTCGGGGGGCCAAATTTCAGTCCCAAAAATTTCTAAGTGGAAAATTTAAAAGTGGCAATCCTCAGAATTACCCCTGAATTTTAAAAAACCGAAGACTTTGGAGTCCTTTAAAATCTTTGGGACTACGCCCTCTTTTCCCATTTTTTCCACAGGTACGTCCTGTCTGGGGAAACGGAAGTCCCAGCCTTCCCCCCGCATTATTTTGTTAGTTGGTCTCTGCTTGTTTAAATGGGTAGTCCTGTCTGTGGAACGGGAAAGTCCCACCCAATCCCACGCATTATTGTCTAGCTATCTTTTGCTTAGTTTAAAAAGGGTAACGCCCTGTTGTGGAAACGAAAGCCCCAGCCATCCCCCGCATTATATGTTGCTTTTCTCTGCTTTTTTTAAAGGGTCGTCTGTTGGGGAACAGAAAGCCCCCGGGCCATCCCCCGCATTATATGTTAGATTTTCTCTGCTTGGGTTTAAAATTTGGTACGCCCTGTTGTAAAAACAGAAAAGTCCCAGCCACCCCCACCGCATTATATATCAGCTTTTTCTCTGTTTATTTTAAAATTTGGTACGTCCTTTTCTGGGGAAACGAAGTCCAGCCATCCCCCGAAATTATATGTCAAAGCTGTCTCTGCTTATTTTTTAAATGGTACATTTTTGTTAGATATTTTCGCCCAGCTCTGTTTCCCAATAATTTTTTCCTGTTTTTAAATTTTGTGAAAAACCCATCAATCCCAGATCCCCTTAAAAGTTTTGCTCTGTGCGGGGGCTTTTTGTGTCCCCCATTTAGGGAAAATTTAAAGGCCCTAATGTCATTTTGAATCATTTTGTTGAGAAAAATTTGAGAGCTGTGGTCTGGGGAATGAGGTCGGGGGGCCAAAAATTTCACGTCCCCAAATTTAGAATTTGGCCCAATTTAGAAGGGGGCAATCCTCGAATTATCCCATGATTGACCCTTAAAATTTGAGCAGAAAGGGAGAAAGGACTCTCGCCCTTTTTTTTAAGTTGTTTCCCACTTCTTTGCAAAAATCCTTTTTTACCTTTGTTGCTATTACTATCTACCTTCCCACCCATCGGGCCTCCTATCTTCCCACCCTATTTTGGGCCCCTCAGAATAAGTCCTCCCCCTTTCCTAACTATGTACTCTTCCCACACTTTTATTTTCCCTTTTCAACCCCCCAAAACCTACGGGCCACATTTTTACTGCAAAAAACCCCGCATATTCATCAATGACAATTGCTTTCTTTTTTTCCTTCTCCTGTTTTCTCCCGCAGGGGACATCTCCCCCAAACCCGGGCCCCCCTTCTTTAATGTTCACCCCAACCTCCTTCCTAAAGCTTCAAATAAAAACCCCCTGCTAACCTGCTTCCCCATTCGCTTGTACGTTTTTTTTCCTGCCCCTTTTAAAAGTTTTTCTCTATGGTACGCCCGATCCGTCTGCAAAAAACTCACTGCTGTTCAGGCCCTTTTTCTCCCCAAATTTCCCTTTTTCCCTTTTCCCTTTTTTTTCCCCCCAAAACCTTTTAAACCAGGTTGGCCCCCCACGGAAACGGGGCTCCTCCCAATCTGACACGCTTCCCTTGCCGCTCTAACCTATGGGGGTACCTTCACCCCCCCACCCCCAGACCTGAAAACGGGGGGGGGTGGAGGGTTGGCATTTTTCCCCCTCCCAAAAATTTCCCAATTACCAGGTCCTTTTTTTTCCTTTTGCACCCCCCCCTCATTTTCCCCCTCCTTTGAGGCCCACCCCCTTTCAGACCCTTTCACCCTTTTGGGAAAAATCATGCAGTTGTTTTACACCCCCCCCGGGCTTCCCACCCCAAAAGGTTTTTTAGTTTTCTTTTTGGGGCCCCCTGGCTCCCACACTTTCTCTTCGGGAAATTGCCCCTCAATCTTGGGTGATTTTAAACCCATCCCCCTTTGATGACCCATGCCCTCCTTCTCCCTCACAGTTTTCTTTCATTAACCTCCTTCTTGGCTTCGCAGTTTACTGACCCCCCCATCCCCAAAAGGGGATGGGAACTCTTGGTTTGGTCTTTCGTATTTTCCTCAATTTTTTAAATTCACAAAATTTCCCCTTATGCTCTCTCGGCCAAAATTCTTTTCCTTCATTTCCTTTTTCAGTTTTCTCGGGACAAACCCCCCATAAATTCCAAATTCGGGAAATTACCCGTTTCCTTTTTAATACTCGGGAACTCACGGGAACCCCCATCCCGTCCTCACCCCCCCCAAAATTTTTCCTTCTCTCTGTCCAGACCAGGCTGTCAAACGTTACAATGAAACTCTCAAAACCACCCTGGACATTTTTGGCCCACTACACACCCACCCACCGGGAGTCGGCCCCGCCCACCCTTGGACACCCCTTTTTTCCAAGGACTGTTTTCTCCACGTTTTGTTACAGGGTTTTTTGGCTGGGGCGGGGCTGGGGGGAAAAAGTCTAAGCCCCTGCCGGGCCCTTTTCCATTAAAATTTTCCCCCTTTCCCTCAGGATTTAAATACACTCCCCTTTCACCGCCAAACAAAAAATATTTCACCTCCCCCCTTTTCCCCCACATTTACACAAAAACCCCAAAAACCCCCTTTTTTTAAAAATTTCCACCCCCTTCCCTAAGGCCTTTAAAAAACTAAAGGCTGGGGTCCCGGGAATTGTGCTAAAAAGCCCCTGGCCCTCACTTCAAAGAAAAATTAAAAATACCCGGCCAAAAAAAATCAAAATTCAAAAATTCCCCAAAATAATACCCACCCCTGTCCCCCACCCCCCCACGCCCTTAAAAATTACTCGAAAGCCCTTGAAAACCCCAAACGCAAAAGGAAAAAGTGGTAAAGGCTCTTCCTGTCTGCTGGGCCCCAAACCCCTGTCTACTGACCCCTTTCCCCCCCTTTATCCCCAAAGTCTTTTTCCTCCGCTTTTCCCTTTTTCCCCTTTTAAATCTTTCTGTAACCTCTCTCTTCACTGGGATTTTTTCCCTTCTTCCTTCAAACACGCCACAAAACCCCCTTTACAAAAAAAGGGCCTCCCCTTGGCCCCCGCCCTGTGTGAAAACTCCCAAAACAGCTCAAACCTGCCCTTCATCTCTAAACCCGGGAAAACGCTTGGTTTTACTCTCCCCCCTTAACCCGCTATCTCCCCCCCCCCCCCCTTTTTTTTACCCCCTTTTTCCCCCTTTGACCCTTTTGGGTTGAAAACCCAATTTTCCCAAAACCCCCTACACTCCCCCGGAAAAAATCCCTTGTTAAAGTCTAAAAGGGACTTACTAACAGCAAAATTTTAGGGTAAAAATCTTGTTGTTTTCCCCCTTGGTCTCTTGCGATTTGAAATTTGGATAAACCAAACCCTTTTCCCCCAGCATGCTCAGCCCTTTGGCCTCCAGGCAGCTCCCGTTGGTTTTTCCCTTACCTCTTTTGACCGCTCCTTCAGTGTCTCTTTTTTTGGGTTTTCCGCCCTCCTTCCTTTTTCCCTTTCCCTGTTGGATTTTCCTCGGGGGATCATTTTCTAGGGTTCCTCCCCTTTCTTTTCATTTTTACACGGGCCCCCATTGGACAAAACCACAGTAGTTTTTGGCTTCCAGTTCCAATTCTTTGGGAGACCCCCAATTTTAACCTCCCCCCGTGACTTTCACTCCAGCCTTGTTTACAAAACCCCCGTGCCTGTTGTCCCCTTGTCTTGACATCTGTCCTCTCTTTTTTCTGAAATTTAACCCCCTTTAAGGATAAAATTTTTTGTTTTTCCGCCATTAAAACCCAACCCCCCCCCCCCCTGTTTTTTCTTTTTCTGTTTTTTGGTTTAAAAACCCTTTTTTAAGGCCAGGCCCCGCTGTTTGGGGGTTTTTTTGGGTTTTCCGATCAAAACTTCTCCCCTTATACCCAAACCCTGCCCCCTCCTGTAAACCTGCCCTCAAAAAATTTTCCCCAAAATCGCCATTTTTCACTTGGAAATAAATCTAAAACCCCTTTTCTTTTAACTGCTCTTTTTATTTCTCGCCCTTTGACTAGGGCAACTCCTTGCTTTATCGGTTTTCCTCTCTGCAAACTTCCCCTCTCCAATCTGCCGGGAAATTGCAGCCCCAAGGCTTGTCTTTTTCTCCCCCAGTTCTTGATGCCTTTACCTGTTTTCGCCCACTGCATGGTTCCCCCTTTCCGGTACAGGATATGGGTATAAACTCAGCCTCTCACCCATAAAGCTTCCACGGTGATGTCCCCCCTACATCTCCCCCCTAGTCTCTGTCTACCCCCCCTACCCGTGCTCCCGGGTTTTGCTGTGATATCAGACTACTTTCCTAAAAATTTCCAAACCCTTCCCATGCCCCCCTACAAGATTTCACCTTGCGGCAAAAAATTTCTCTGGAATATGCTACCGCGGGGGGGATCGGAAAAATTCAAAACCCCCCACGTTTTAAGGGGGCCCCTTTGAAAATACATTTCCCCCGGTCTGGCCCACCAAGATCCCTAACTGTATCAAACACATCGTTTTTCCCTATTTTTGGGGCACTCACGACACTTATCTGTTTTTTGATGTACAGTTGGGTGGCAGGTTAACCCCTTTTTTTCTTGAAAAACCACCCCCCAAATTTATAAAAACATGGCCGGACCTTTTGTAAAACTTGGCATTTTTTTCCCCCCCCCTTTATGTTTCACCCATACACCCAAATTTTAAAGGAATTTTTTTTAAAAAAGCTTCACGAGCAGGGCCTCAACCTTGGGGTCTCATTTTTTAAGAAATTTTTAATTTTTGGTAATGACTGTATGTTTTTCCCTTGAATTTGTAAAAATGCTGCGGAAAAATGTTGGCGCTATAGAAATGAAGAAATTTTTATTATTATTATCTTATTGTAGGGCCAAATTTCCCAATACCCCTTTATTTGATAAAGGAAATTTTGCTTTACAAGAATTTTTTTTTGGGTTGTTTCGGGGTTATATCCAAAAATTTTTTTTTGGCAATGTTTATGCCTTTACATTCGCATATTTATGGTTTTAAAATATTCCAAAAAAAAAGAAATTTTTATTTAATGGGAATTGTGTCTCAGGTTTTTTAAACCCTTTTTACATGTTTTTTTTTTTTTTATATATATAAAAAATATATTTTTTTATATATATAAAATTAAAATATTATTTTTTTAAATTTTTTATTTTATTTTAATTAATTTTTTTAAATATATTATATATATATACAAACTAATGGGGCAGGGCTTTTTCCTTTCCTGCCTGCTGGGGATATATATGTACCTACTTAAAGAGAAACCCCCATATTGTCCCAAATTAAATTTGAGGCCTACTTTCCCTTTTTAAATTTTCCCCCTTTGGGGACCTATACAATTTTCTAACCCTTTTTCTTTTAAACCAAGGGGTCTGTTGTCCAGCCTACTTAATGAGGGGCCTATATACCTACTTACCTCCTAAAGGGCCTATATTCCTATCCACTTAATGTGTGGCCTTTATACCTAAAATACTGGGGATTATATAATAATAACTTTTAATGGGTGGGGCCCCATGTACCTACTAAACCCACTTGGGGGGGTTTTTTATTTCGGGGGGCGGTCTACTAGGGATTTGGATACCTTTTCTTTTACTGTGGGTTTTTATACCCTTTTTTTCCCTTTTACTGGGGGTCTTTTAAAAATTTAAATTTTTTTCTTTATGAGGGAAACCCGTAAAACTAACCTAACAAACTTAACGGGGATTATTTAAATAAACCGGGCCCAAATGGGGGTTTCCTATTGCCCCCAATTTTTGGGGGGTGTTTACCTACTATATGGGGATAACAAACAAGACTAAAACTAGATGCACAAATGGGAGCCATGGGAGCTTTTACTGTTAGGGGCACCAGGGGGTTATTTATTGGGGTGCCCTTTAATGGGGACTTTGTGTGGAATAGGTTTAAAAAAAAATGTGGAAAAAGGGGGAGTCTTAAGATGCTGGTTTCCCCCAAATTCCTGCCCGAGATGAGGGCAGGCTGGGAGAAAAGTCGCCCCTGGTGGTGTGGAATGGATGGAGAAGAAAAGGGAAAGTGAGTGACTCTTATGAGAGAAGAAGTCTCCTGGGAGTCCCTGGATGTTAGTGGCTATTTTGCTTCCTTGTTCCTTGTAAAAGCCAGGGCAAAAACCCGTCCCTAACCCCTTTTTTCTCTGTGCCCCTCTTTTCCTTCTTTCTTTTTTTTTAGTGTTTTTTTTTAGAGTGGTTGATTTAAAGACCCAAGGGAAAATGTGGAGGTGGATATTGTATGTCGGCTGGTGAGGGTTTGTTCAGGGCTGCCTTTTAGTCCCAGTCCAGCTGTGACAGTCTACTTTTTATCTAGGATTGCCCACAAAACAATAGAGCCATCACTCTGTCATTATCTATTATTTGTAATATGACTACATGCAGATACACATTTTTTTGCAGCAGCTACAGTAAAGTAGGATTAGCCTGCCCTGTCATTCTGGAGCTTTATCTTTTTATTGTCACAACTAGAAAAAGGAAAAGATCCTATAAGCAATTTTTAATTGCATGGCACTGCTAATATAAAATCATATCCTGCCAAAACTCCACAAATGTTTTTTTTCCAGGAATATTGATTTAAATAAAAATATCCCTTTCTGATGGAAGTGTTCCCTTAACAGAATTCTCTGAACTTTTTCAAAGAAGAGCCAGTGGTGTCAAAATTTTTCAAAAACTGTTCTCGATCTAGAACCTGCTGCCACTACCACTACCAATTACTGCATGTCTATAATTCGCACAATGCGTAAGCCAGTTTTTGGCTGTAGCATCATGTGGTCCATGGATAAATATAATTACTGAAGGACCAGCAGGGAACACTGGAGTGAGTGCAGTTTTTCATTCTAGACCAGTCCCATGCATTGGTCCTTTAGTTAAAAAAAAAATCACAGATGCCTTTTATGTCATTAACTGAACAGTGAGAATTAATTGATAGTGTTAAAGAATACTTTTGATACATAAATGTTGCTGTACATATAGATAATGAAATTGCATGGGATCTGGCAATTTTAGGGTCAAGCAGGCTGCCCTCTTTCAGCTCCAGTGGAGCCTTTTAGTGAAGCTGGAGATGACTGAACACACATGTCAACAAGTCATTTACTGACCTCATTTTCGGTCATGTCTCGTAATGATCCTCTTAATTTCCAGAAGGTCATTATTGGGGGTTGATATATTCTTCACATACAGTGCTTTGTGTAATGATCTATTTAACAGCTAATTTTTTGAGCTTCTTTGTTGGAGATCACAATCATTTTTCACCCCAGAAGCTTCAATTTGAGCAGAGAAGTTACAAGATGCTCAAGAAATTATAGATCATTTTGCTTGTTTAGTCCATGAAATTATAAGGTGTCTGACTTTCAAACACTTGGAGAAGCCTCAGCCACATGGATGCTGCCTTTCAGATACAATTGTTCAATTCCCTTTATATTAAAGGCATAGCAAAGTACAAAGAAGACTCATCATCTGATATTTGCATTAAGTATAAAAGTGTGAGTTAGAACAAATAACTACAGGAGAACTAAGTATTAAGAGTACTTGGGACGCAATAAACACACTTAAGGATGCTTTGTAAGCTATGTATCACCACTTTGCAAAACAGTCCAGCACAACAGTACTAACAGGAGCTCACAATGAGACTTTTCTCTAACCATTCGAGTTATAGACTATATTTAATTCACACTCTACAATCTTGCTCCTGTAATCATAGGGCTAGTAGCCTGGGATAGACCAGGTGATTTGCTAGCACAGTTCTGCAGTTACTTCACCAGTCTCAGCAGCATAAGCTTCAGCTCAATGGCTGCTGATTCCACAATTGCCATTCT
The DNA here is from genome assembly GCA_025379985.1 of Phyllomedusa bahiana. Classification (NCBI taxonomy): domain Eukaryota; kingdom Metazoa; phylum Chordata; class Amphibia; order Anura; family Hylidae; genus Phyllomedusa; species Phyllomedusa bahiana. Next base: position 21,267 of record JAODAL010031462.1, read on the forward strand.
GTATTCAAGCATCCAAAAAAACTTGGTAGCCATAAGTTTGAGCCTCCTCCTCTCTCTTTCGACTTAATATTCTTTCTACTTTTCCTGATGCACACACAAAAACCACAAAGCAAAGGGAAAAACTGATCATTAAAACTTTTGATATATACAAATTTTTTAAAAAGACACAAACACCGTTCAAGCATCCAAAATGAGAACAACCAAGAATGGATAAGAAAAATAATAAGGGGAGGGACCTCAGCAGATATCCCTACATAACACTAAATAGGAAGGACTATTAAGCCCTAACCTAACAAAAAGCAGGAGTATCGCCCTGATGAGGATGGTCCTGACCGGAGCCTGACCCTAGTGTATAAAGCCCTAACAAAGCCCTGTAGGTCCCCACATGTTTCGACCCTCCAAAAGTCGCATCAGGGGATGATGACGAGCAGGGAAAAATAAGACCGAAATAAGGGCAATAGCAAATGATAAATGTACCACAATATAAGGGAGGCAACACCAGGTAGACAGCACGGGAATATATACTTTACAAAATCCACAGAGGTGAATAAAAGTATATAAGTATACCTGGGATTAAATGCAGGCATCAACAGATGAGAGTGAGATAGAATCGTCCCTCGCCCTGTATAGGCGCATCAGCATTGCCTCTATGAGAAATGTGGATTACCGTAATGACTGGGACGGATTTCAGCCATAATTCATGCAGTATGGCGGGAATTACGGACTGAAATCCGTCCCAAAATAACCCGTGTGAACATAGCCTAACAGTCATCTAGCCTTTTTAAAGGGCATTCTCCTTAAGAACAAAACCAGCAGTATTATCAGTCATGGAGTTGTCTTCCTCTGAAAACTTGTATCAGATTCAGACATTTTTTAAATATATCTGTTGCATTCATGCATATAGTATATTTTTTCCTTTTGAAGTCTTACTTTGCTTCGGACAAAAACTGCACCCTAAACTGCATGTATGAACCTCGCCTAAAAGTCAGCAGACAATAATTACAGTTACTCTTGGAGTTATTAAACAGCTTTCCTAGGGTTCGTAATGGTAGATTGGCTTAGTTATGAAGTGATACAAACCTATCCAAAATTTATATACATAAATACCTTATTTAGCATGTCCTGGTTTGTAACAGAAATAATGTGATGATCCAACCAGATGGTGGTCGTATTTCTTTGAATGACAGACATGACACTGAATGCAGACACAGCTGAGACATGTGGAGGGGCAGTGAGAGAGGTGCTGAGAGCAGGGGGCTGCAGACATGACTCTATTTTGTGCTGATTTTGCACAAATTGCAGCCACACTACAGAAATCCCACCATCCCTGTCTGCACTGTAGGTGTAAATGACCTTGACAGGACCTTTGTGATGTCACTGTGATTTCCCTTCAGGTTCTACAGTATACTGTAATTACACTGCACTGCATAACACCATAGGAGGAGAAGGAGGAGCCGTGTATATAGCAACAGAGGGAAGGATGAGGGGCTGTGAGGACAGGGGCATGGAGGTCAGTGAGTGGCCACAGCAACAGTGTTTATGTGAAATATGTGCAGTAGTCTATATGTGAGAAAGAAGTGGGGCATGTGAGGCATGTAAATTGTGAAGCTGCAGGAGTGAAGATCTGGCTATCAGACACCTAATGGTTAATAGTGTAAAAGACACTGCAGCAAGCACTCACCATCCAGAGGATAGGTGTTGAGGGGGAATGTGGACTCACCGCCCACTCACCAGTGAAGCAGAAAGCAGCTCCTGCTTTACTCACAGTCAACACCCACATTAAACACTGTACAGTGTGATGTGGGTGGTACCAAATGGGGAGGGAGGTGGTTTCTCATGCAAAGTCTCTGCACTGTGCCCTGCAGTCTGAAGTGTAGTAGTGGAATATTTAAATATATCTATAAAGTTGTAGCATAGTTTAGCTTGACTGTGATATCAAGGCTTCTCATGTGTTCTGTTCTTACCTGTAAACAAAGGCCACGGAAATGCATTGACAAAAGTTGAGATAACATTCTGTGCCGTGATAACATTGTATGTTATTTGTCAGGTTTAGTTTTGCTACATCTATATATATTGTAAGGCTCTATGTGAGCACTAGGAAAATGATATTTCAATAAAATATAACTTTTACTCAATATACATTAAAAAAAGACATTATGATGATAGGCATAAATTTAACTATGAGTAGGGACTTACCAGTCTATAAAAGGCATTAGTATCCAAAGGACCCAACTGATGGTTCTATGTAATCCAATGTTCCATCCTTAACGTCCAGGTCACAATCCACATAAGTGAAAGATTGGTGGAGGCTAATCTGTCCCTGTCAAGAGAGAATACCCTAAATTGAGCCCTTAGTGGGATAGACGCCCTGAAAAGAGCGGCCCCGCAAATCTAATCCTCAACCAATTTCCCTATTCCTCAGGACATGGGTATACAATATTCAAAGATATAAGTACCTATTATGCAGACACATTTCAAACAGCGGTAGCCGAAATTTTGAGTGGGTTCATAAGAAGGTTAGAATAGAATATGGAGTAAGTGGCTAGTATGCCCATCAGGAGTAGTGTCCATACAGATAACCTCCAGAACTGTAGGTGTAACAAGAGCTGCTCTCCACTACACTGGTAAGTGGGTGGCAAAGCATCATTCTCCCTCAACCCCCACCCCATAATGACATTCCCATTCTGAAGAAGAAAGCGGGAAACAGAAGATTGGTGAGACCCAGTGCTGTAACAGAGAAGTGGAAGAAGGTTAGTGTAGTTTTTAGATAGATAGATAGATAGATAGATAGATAGATAGATAGATAGATAGATAGATAGATAGATAGATAGATTTTTCTTTTAAATAAATATTAGGAACTTCCTATTTAATTTTTAAATTAACTGGGCAGCCCTTTATGTGGATGCATTTTCCATTACAGTTAATAGGTGGGGCATCTATTAGATGTGCACCAGTATATTCAGTCAGAATTCTGCAGAGTGGAAATTCTTGCAGAAATTTTCCAGTGTGGACCTTGGTGAAAATCCACACTCAACAAAATCCCCATGTGTCCGCTGTGAATTTTGCTATGGGATTACTGTGTTTTTTTTATTGCTTCCACATTGACATTCAAGGAATCTCTTTAAAAAATTGCTGAGAATGTTGCAGATTCTGAAATCCAAGTATGTTCATATTTTTACTTGCCTGGTAGTGTAGCTCACACAGAGTCACAGGTAAAAGAAAGGGCAGCATTTCTGTAAATTTAGCATAATGTATCTATTACTTGCTGCCAATGGAAGGGAATGAACAAATGTAATGGAAACAGCTGAAAATAATCTACTTTATTGACATTGGTGGCCAAGCCAAAGATTTATCTATGAGAGAGAATACTTTTTAGTTTTATGCAGAAATGCTGCGCTATCTAGAAGATACTTGATAAATGTAACCACATTTATCAAATTTATACCCCATTTATCACATTATATATTCTATATAATTATTTTACTGAGCCTGCGTCACTCCCTCATCCTTAGCAATCAATGCAAATGTCATACAATCATTGCACAAGATTTATAATCAGCCTATTCCTGAGTACATACATAATAGTACCATACCACACTATAAATGCAGGCAGCATGAAGTGCAATCCTACACAATCCTGCTGCATGACTGAGGGTGCCAGCTTCATCATACATCTAAAGTTATTGCATAGTCCAGATGGAGGATTTTATATTTGACCTAGAAACGTGGTTATGATTCTTTCCAAATAAATGAGAAGTGTACATAGAAAGAGATCACCGTGTGTTCACTACTTGCAAATCCAGAAAGCCATAAAAGTTGAACCGGATGTTTCAGAGTTGTGAATTTGTGGACGGACATAATTTGGCAAGTATGTTATTAAGGACAGTGAGCAGACAGTAAACATCAGAGCGCTGTAACCTGGTGCAAAGTTTCCACTCATCATTGTCACCCTTTATATTCGCTAGATTAAAATGCCGCAGAGTTGAGTTAGTAATATGTGATTTCACTTTGTCATCTGTGGTTTTCCAGGAGACTGATTGTAGCTAAAGCTGAAACTTGCTTGAGCCTCCCAATCCTGTAAAGAGAACATGTGCAGTATTTGGCTCAATTCACATTTAGAATTTAGTTTATACTGCACCTATATATTGGTATATTGGTATGCTTGACAAAAATAGATAGCATCATGAGGAAAGAAGATTATGTGGCAATACTGAAGCAACATCTCAAGACATCAGCCAGGAAGTTAAAGTTTAGGCGGAAATGGGTCTTCCAAATGGACAATGACTTGCAGCATACTGCCAAACTGGTTACAAAGTGGCTTAATGATAACCAAGTCAATGTTTTGGGGTGGCCATCACAAAGCCTTGATCTCAATCCTATTGAAAATGTATGGGCAAAGCTGAAAAGGTAGGTGCGAGCAAGGCGACCTTCAAACATGGCTCAGTTACACCAGTTCTGTAAGGAGAAATGGGCCAAAATTCCTACCAACTTTTGTAAGAAGCTTGTGGAAGGATATCCAAAATGTTTGTCCCAAGTCATACAGTTTAAGAGCAATGTTACCAAATACTAAACTTTTGACTTTGCAGAACGTAATACAAATGCCTTTAAAAAATCTCTCATTATTCTTGCATTTGGCAAACATAAATATTTTTGGGAATCCTATTTGACCTAAAACGGTACAATTTTTTTGGGCCATATTCACAGCTCAATGGCTGGACTAGACTGAACCCGGTAGCAGGCAACTCTGGCTACCTGGGAAAAAATAACAGGTGCAGCTAATTGCATAGAGGATCTCGCTCACTATTACCATTGTCAACTATATTAACTCCTATAGATCTCACTCCTCCTCAGTCACTTGAAGAATGTGGCATTACATTGGGAATGGTATTGTTGCTTCAAGACTATGGAGTTGGCACTCCAACTTGTTGTGATTACAAGCATATTTTCTGCATATCTTTATTTAAGAAGCTCGTGCCACTGTATACATGGGACATAATGTCTGCCACTGTCAGTTTGAAGAACTGCCTCAGCCTGTAATGTGTAATAAGCACACTGGTTTTAACAATTTGAATAAAATAAAGATATACATAAAATTGGCTTGTAATCATAAGTTGAAGTCCCAACCTATTTTTTTGCATGTTTGAAGATTACCACTGATAGTTTGAAAATGGACCACCTAAGTCTGGCACCCAGGTACATGAAGTCTAAATTGATTTTAGTGCTGCTCATTTATTTAAACTAATAAATTGGGGTTTGAGAGTTTTTTATTGTAACGGTAACCCTAACCGAACGTTGAGGTTAAGGTTTTTACTGGTTTGTAAGTGATAACTTACCACCCCACAGTCCCTCTGGTTCGGCAGCACCTCTGGTCATATTAGAGAAACCTTTATGTACTGTCGAAGCAGAAGTGACATCAAACCAGAAGTGATCCCCAGACCGAGAGTGCTGCCAGACTATAAGTGCCATGGAGCTGTAAGCTAACCACTACAAACAAGTAAAAACCCATAATCCTAAATCTAACTTCAGGTTAGGGTTAAGATTGATTTTTTGGCGCTTTATGCCAAAAATTGACTCAACCAATCTGAATCAAATCACTCAGATTCAAGTTGAATTTAATTTTATCTGAATTTAAAGCGCAACACTAGTGCTTAGTCAAACTCATGGACAACCGTGAAAAACATGGCAAGACTTAGGCCAGGTTCACACTTGCAAGCATGTAATTTCAACAGCGCAAACGCTGTTTGTTCCTCCTATACTTTAATATTGTATGGCGTGTATACGCCTAAATTGATGCCACATATTTTACATTACTGTCTATGTGAAATGTATTATAAATTGTTTAGGGTGTATTTCGGCATGTAATATGCACCAAAATACGCCCCAAAAGACGCTGTGCAAACACCCCCGTAGTCCTCCAAAGTGGGAGACACTATTTCTTGGGTGTGGTTTACATCTTCACTGTCATGTTTGTCTGTTTTTCTGTTCCATCACAAGATACCAGATCCATTTCATCACAGACACCAAAGGCTAGGGACAGACCCTACTGACTTTATTGGGGGCCGTGGGTTTCCATCATGGAGTCTGTCATTTAAATGGAAAAAATAGCCCTGCACACTATGCTACTTTTTCCATAATTTCTGATGGAATCTACAATGGAGGCTTCTTACAGAACTTCTGATGCAGATGTGAACCGGGCCCTCGCAACTTGGCTTATAGATAGTAGTCCTAAGCAGGGCCCCCCTATATGATGTCCATATGCCTTCATAGGACATTTAAACAGAATAGACAGAAGTTTCTCCTATATTATTTGCTTTATAGATACATTTTAAGTTCTATAAAATCTCTGTACTAAGCCTTACTCTTCTGAAATAACATGCTCACCTAGTGTAAAATTATCTCATGCAAAAGGCCACAATTTACTTCATTTTCAGTAAACCTACAGAGCTTTTATGAGGGGTTTTGATTGATTTAAATTGCCAAAAATGACCCTACGCCACTTACTTTTTAAGGGTGTTCACCTCAATAAATGAAGAAATAGCATTTTACAGTACACGCTTAGGGCAAGAAATGCATTTGTCAAAAATAAATAAAAACTCTTCCCGAGTAATTGGCCATTAAGTTGAAAAAAGAGTAGTTTTATGTGCTTCTGCGTCTCCTTCAACACAAGTTGTACTAACAAAAAAAAAAGGAGGGGAAGGGAGAAAAACACTCAATGAAAAACCTGCTTAGACAGATAGTGATCTTCGGTGGCTCAGCTTGTTTGGTAGCCTTAAGGGTACAAGCTAAATTCCCAAGACTCAGTAAGGAAAATTAGCCTTGGTGTGGTATACAGCTAATATAGCTCAAAGCAAGTGTTAAACTCTGGGCATGCCTCAGCTTCCATCATGCATGCTGTCATCCCCAAGACAGTATTTACTTTAGCAATAGGAGAATGACAATGTTTTGGAGAACTTGGCCTGACTTGTTGCGAGCAAAGCTTGCACTCTAGCCCTCAGGAATATGTTGTAGCTACTTAATAACCACAATAAGGCAGGAAAAAAACTGCTGTCTCCGCTGTCAGCGCAGACGCCCAACTTTCTCCTCTTCCCCTTCTCTGTGTCTGATGGGTGAGTTTAGTGTGAAAATGTGCTGTTCACTCACTAGTAGTTAATTTCAACTTCAAACACAAAAATCCCACGTGAAGAATGTCTTTAATGACAAGCCAAGATGAAGAAATTCGCCTTCTTGCTGATCTATTTCTCGCCGGCACAGGGGCCGCTTTCCAGTGTGTAATTTCTAGTCGCTTTACAGGTGGCAAATATTAAAACCAGCATTTGGTGCACCTCTCTGTAGTAGACATATGGTTTATGGTCTCACACTGCCCCCTGCAGGTCCCTGTGAACGGATACTATCACACTGAGCTTAAACTGGAGAGGTATCCTTGCTGGAGACAGTAGTTTCTTTGTAATAACCCGATGAATGATTCAAAGCACCAACTCCTTTATCATATTCCAATATTCCATTTTATATATATATGTATGTGTATATATATATATAATATATATATATATATATATATATATATATATATATATATATATAATATATATATATATATATATATATATATATATATATATATATATATATATATATATTTAAGGCCTGGTTCACATCTGCATCAGAGGCTCCATTTGGAGATGCCATAAAAATAATGGAAGAGAGTGCAGCATTTTTACCATTAAAGTGACATCCATGACGACAGAATCTAGATGGACCTCATTGTAGTCAACGGGGTCTGTCAGGCGCCACTGGTATCCATCGTTTAATGGACCCAGCGCCAACCCTGCTACATAGTTAACAAATGGAACTTCTAACACATGTGAACTGGGCCTTTTTCTGTGTTGAGTGCTTAACTAAGACCCCAAAGGTGCTGACATCTTTATCGGGGCTCAGATGAAGGTCAAAATAGTGCCCTCCTGGCCTCTTTCTGGCTGCCTACTTCAGTTACCACAAACAAGAAGCATGGAATACAATGAGCTACTACATCCACTGAGATCCTTAAAGGGAATCTGTCACCAATTTTTTTTTTTACTTATTAAAACAAGACACTGATGCATATTAATTTCTTCTTAGCTGGTTTTATTTTTTGATTGTAGATTTCTCAATTCAGTTGTCTATATATGATTATGGGGACAGTATTCTTTCCTGCACTGATTTAACAGCATTTAGAGAGATGCTTTACAGCAGCTTCATGCAATTAGGAGCCTTAGGACTAGATCAGTCCCATTGACTCCTATAGGAGAGTTTTTTAGGCATGCTCTGTGACCTGGGACGAAGTCAGTGTGCAGGGAGGGGGAGAGGGTGAACTGTGACATCTCCTATTGTGACTGGTGGATTATGTGTTATCTATACACATTGGTGTCACCTTTTAGTGTAACCCTGCTTGTGCTTATAATGAGCAGATTACCGAAAATCTCTCTCTACAGAACAGGAAGTGTCAGATTATTATTAAGCCTAGTGGCCAAAGTGAAAACTGCAGGACTTAATTTTTAAAAAATATTTAAAGTGATATGGAAAATTAAAAAAACATAACCATATGGATGATGTAAGTCCCTGTATCCCATTAAACGGATACATGAAAAGCTCATAATGTAGCAGTTAAATTGCTCCCATATTAGTCTATGCATGATGGATGCCACTGTTAGATCTCTGTTTAACGTGAACATGGTGAGCAAAACAAAGCAAAGAAATGTGTTGTTAACAAGTCCTGAAGCATTTACTGCAGCTGGGTGTTTTTTTTTTTACTTGTAGCCATATAAATAAGGTAATTCAGTAGTAGGCTATCTGCTGCCTTATGTAAAATCACTGTTATCACATTGTTATATCACAAGTTGAACAATAACTTTAAGGTTATTGTTATCTCGCTTTTGTCGCTAAAAATATTGTTTTTTTTTACAAATTTTGGCACTAAAATATAGTTTTTTACGAATTTTGCCGATAGTAAAGTTATCTTGTTTTTGTTGCTAAAAATCCTTTTTTTTCTTACAGATTTTGGAGATAAATTTATTAGCGGCAAAATCCGTAAAAAAGAGTATTTTAGTGACAAAAGCAAGATAACTTTACTAGCGGCAAAATCCGTAAAAAAAATGTATTTTAGTGCCAAAATCTGTAAAAAAAAAAAACATGTTTTTAGCAACAAAAGCGAGATTACATTAATAGCACCAAAATCCATTAAAAAAGGTATTTTTGGCAGCATAAGCAAGATAACTCTATTAACGGCAAAATCCGTAAAAAAAGGACTTAGGGTCAAAAATCGATTAAAAAAAGCTTATTTTTGGCTACAAAAGCGAGATAATTTTACTTATTCCAAATTCCATTAAATGACTACAAGATTACATATGAATGCAATAATGTGCTTTCCATCCCCTTTTGTAGGGCAGAATTACATCCAATGGCTTAATTTATGCAGACACTGAAAACCAGACTTGAAGACAAGCAAAAAACGTGGGTAAAAAACGTGCCAAAAAATGCAAATCGCCGCAAGAAACGGACATTATTTTCAGATGCTTTTGACAGGCAGGGGACAGAAAACTCAGTTTTTAGTATTTGGCTTTCAGGTAGTTTTTTGTCCACTGCAGTGTAGACATAGCCTTAGTGTGCTGTGCCTGCTGTACTATATGTAGTGAGAGACTCAGCTCCCCCTGCACAGTTGGTATCTCCCAACAGATTGATAAGGATCTCCTGAGTTACAAAAGTGAAAGTAAAACCTGTTTACCTGTAAAACTGGGGGGAACCCTCTGGATTGCTAATAACATGTATTTGAGAAAAGTCTTATAATTTCATTTACTATCAATTTTAGGTGTTTGTGTGGAAGTGATAGGTACTCTTTAAATAGTATTATTATTGGGACTTAGTATTTCAGGATTTTTTTTTTTGTTAGTAAATATAATATGTCTGGCATACAGTATTTGCTCCATGTATCTGTGTATTATTAATAAGCTATTACACTATCATATGTAGATGAGAGCTTTTGAAAAAGCTAATTTGTCAGCACTGATTTTCATTACACAGTGCACTGCTGAGGTGATGGACAGTATCTATGTGGAATATGCATAAAATGAATGACAAGAACATACTTTTTTTTTCGCCATAAAAATACATACCACAGTTAACAAAGTGGCACAAAAATTACTGTGTGAATCCAGCCCTACTGAGCAAAACGTAACACAGAAGATCCGAGCTCTGGATGTTTTAGGACCCTAGCAACATCCCTAGAACAAAGTATAGTTGGGACCCTCTTGTCCTGAATAGAATGGAGACCTGGAAAGGCACCAGAACAGATGAGATTAAGAGCAGGTCCCCATCTGAACTGAGGCCACCTTGCAGTTAGTGGATGGGCTCTCAGATTTTCATATATAGTAGATGTAACAGTAATTCACTATTAAATAATCCATAAATTCAGTATGTATCTGTCTCTTGGCATCTGAAGAATTATGCTTTTTTTTTCGTTTCTGTGTGTCTGCATTGCATTGCAGCCAAGACATCATCCACCTACGCCATTTTGGAGGTACTGACCAACTTATTTTTTAGATATATAGCATCTAGATAGATAGGTATTAGATAGATAAATAGATAGATAATGAGACAGTTAGCAGATAGATAGATAGATAGATCGATAGATAGATAGAGAGATAGATAGATAGATAGATAGATAGATAGATAGATAGATAGATAGATAGATAGATAGATAGATAGATAGAGAGATAGATCTGGGGTTCTGAGGTCATGTCTGACAAAGGACATCTCCATGGAGCTTATAGGTTCTTCCTGTGTTGGTTCTGAGGTTCCTTCTACATGCTGAAAACATTATTTTATACTGAGAAAAAAGAAGAGACAGGACGTGCACTCTCTCGTGTAATACGTTCTAGAGATGTATATCCCTTATTAGCATGCAGTGGTATTCCTCTCACCTTAGCAGTTGTGCTTTGGCCGGCTCAATACTCCGTGAGGTTTTCTGGATCATCGGTAGTAGAATGAGGTTGCAACCAATTCTCGCCTCCAGAATGCCACTGTCCACGTAGAGTAATTAGATGAAAGGTTCTAATATAAATAGTTCTGTGCTGTTCAGTCTTGGGGGTGATCAATTATTTAGAGTAAAAATAGCATGAGAAAGCTTGCAGTGGTTAATTATGGACAATTTCTCCTATGGATTTAAAGCAGCAGGAACACACTTTGATTAGCTTGTTTTTCAGAGTCTCTTCTGCAAGACCCGGTGGATTTCCACAGCTTACAGATTCTCTCAAGAGCCTGAGACAATCAGATCTGAAAGACCTCACTGTGAAGGAGAAATCAAGGCCTCCTCCGTCTGCAGAGATTTCCTTGGAACACCCGCCGATCTCTCCAGGCACATTGGCTTTGTGGTTTGTAAAAAGAAACTCTGTATATACAATAACATAGTGTAATTATTATTATTATTATTATTATTATTATTATATTGTTGCGCTCAGATTTTGTTTTTCTGGATCCGGTTATTAACATGACAAATTCCCTGTTCAGATAAGACCGATATTCCTCTTTGGGAATGAGGTGACTGGTTTTAGTTGAGAGGAGAACTCATTTTAATCTTCATTCCTCATGCCAATTGCCTTGTCTCAGTCTTTCCTTTCGGTGATTACTCTCTCTCTCCTCAGGTTTTGTATGTAGGGATATTATCCGGCAGACATGCCTCTTCTCCCCTTTTTAATTCCATCCCAAAATGCTGACTGCCTCCGTCTTATCTCCTGTTTAATGTGCATTGTCACCAGGATCTCACTGTACAGAATTTATCACTACCGTTTTAAAGGTCTATTTCAGCGTGGTCACCAATGTGCAGATGCAAAGCCACTGACAAGAAAACAATACAGAAAGTCATTTTATAGTGTGCTAAACAATAGAACTCAATAGCGTCTCTCTAAACAGAACATGAAAGCAAACATTTTGGGAATCTAATAAATTTTAATGTAAGCATAACTTCTAAGTAAGCTGTGCAAACAATACACTTAGGCACACCATAATATTGGTAATAGAAATATTTCTAATGTAGGACATCCACATGAGGATGTGTGTGATTTCCAACTTCAAAGTTCTATTTCTCATGACATACCACAGGTATGCATTTATTTATGTTGCTTTTGTAGTGTCAACATATTCCACAGTGCTGTACACAGATTGTAATTGATAACATTAGTTCCTGTTATCAGGGACCTCAGCACACGAGGACCAATTTCAGAGCAAGCTAACCATTAAGCCACCATGCAATCCCTATATAACATTGACTAGTAGTAGGCAACCTGCAGCCCTCCATCTAAGGTGAATTACAACACCCATCATGCCATGATAACCAATGTCGTCATGGCATGTTGAAGTTTAAAAAATTTACAACAGCTGAAGGCCACAGCTTGCATACTATTGACTTAATGTAGACTGTGTGAATAGTATGTCTAAACACCAATTTGATAATAGGTTAAGGGATTTTCCCCTTTTCAAGGGTCGGGTGGATGGAATATGGTTATGGTCTGTTCATAACTCTTTCAATTTAATATCATGAAAAGTATTAACACGTTATAGCACTAAAAACTTTTGTATGACATGGTGATAAAGGTCTCTTTCTACGTGTAACAAGTGACCATGGGCACTCACATAAAAACCTAGGGGCTTCAGTCCACTTTGTTCACAATTCATAGGCAAAGAATTCAGGAAATCAACCCATGGATCACAGAAATGAAGTATCTAGCTCTCCTGATTTGGGGTAAAACAGCGGCAACCAGTTCCAGAAAGGGAACCTAGATCTAATTCATAAGATAAAAGTGGCAGCTAGTCAGGTTTGGACTGTATCACAGGGAAACAGGTGAAACCCCCCATTGGGTCCCTATGCATGATGGGTCCCTGGTCATGGTCGGCCCCTGGGCATAGCAGGCCTGGGGTTACTTTCCAAGGAGAAAGGCAGAGTGCAAGAGTCATATGCAGTATGTGCAGTCATGTACAGTTGTTTAAGAGCGGGCCCCAAGAATCAACTCTTCTGGTGGACTCCAGGAATCATCTCCAATGGTGGGCACCAAGAATCAACTCCACTGGTGGGCCCCAGGAACCAACTCAAATGGTGGGCCAAAGGAATCACCTCCACTGGTGGGAGACAAGTTACAATTCCACTGGTGGGCCAAAGGACTCGCCTCCACTGGTGGGCGCCAAGTTTCAATTCCACTGGTGGACCCAAGGAATCAACTCCTCTGGTGGGCCACAGGAATCAACTCTTCTGGTGGGCCGCAGAAATCAACTCTTCTAGTGGGCCACAGGAATCAACTCAACTTGTGTGTCCCAGGAATCACCTGCACTGGTGTGTTACAAGTATCACCTCCACTGGTGGGCCCCAGGAATCAACTCTTCTGATGGCCTGCAGGAATCAACTCCAATGGTGAGCCCCAAGAATCAATTCCTTTGGTGGGCCCCAGGCACCCCAGTCCAACACTGCATCTAGTGATACAATAAGCAAACATTGTGGAATTTTTTTTTTACTTTTATGATAATTTGACTTTGAAATATTATGAGGGCTGTAGATACCATAGAGACAGAAAATGTGGGTGCTATGGAGTTCTTTGAGAAAGGGAGCCCAGGTCAGGTTGACTGTAATTCCCATCATAGGTGACAATTTCTGCAGAAATCTCTTTTACTCAAGTCGTATGAACAAAGGTTCAAGGATTAATGCAAATTGATTCCCTTTGGTTGGCTGTAATAGGCTGTAACCTATGCTGTCCCCCAATTTTTTCCTATATAATGTTTAATCAGAAAGTCTATGACTTTATGGGAATCTTGGAGGATTTTTGTTATGATTACTAAGATGAGGGTATAGGATAAAATCTGAACGGCTACTCAGTGTCCACAGGAGAACATTGAATTTTAACGAACATAGGAACTCTACCAGATTATTATATACTCTGCATTATTATATAGCAAATGTATAAAAACTTCTAGGAGGCCCGGGGACAATCTGCATTTGTCAGGTCAATATAGGGGATATAATTATTAGAGTTAGGCTGCTTAGCCACCTATTAGGGATTTTTAGGGATAGTATACACTCTCTCTCTCTGCCTACCCTTTTTTCTACATGAATATTCCTACCTTTGGACATCGGATGAGGTAGGAAAAATATTCTGTCTTTGTAAATTTTGATTGTTTGACCTATGGTTTCTATGGATTTAGACAAGCAACATAAACATAGGTCACCAATTGTATGCACAGCTCTGGTTTAATACATGTATTGAATGATTACTAACATTTTAATGGTTAATTAATAAAACTTATTCTTTAGTGACATTTTGTCCTCCAAAGTAAATAAAGTGTGAGATATATTTGACTGACGTCTTTGGCCAGGTTTTCCTATGTTTTTGATATCATAGGTTTGGAGAAAAAGCTAAGAAGTTGTGTTATCTTTTCTGCCTGTTTGATCTTAAAGCTGTGTATGCATTACAGGTAGCATCCTTTTTTTGGTCATGGTGATCTTGTCATCCTCAAGACAACTTGACCAAGTTGCTGGATCTGAATAGACCTAGCACAGCTCTGACCATGACAGTTGTCCTATCTCAGGGCTGTTTTCACCTCTTAGTGGACCTGTTATAGTAGCGATAGTTACAGGTAGATATGTAGTATAAAAAAAAGAAAAGTGAGTAAACCCTCATATTTTTGCAAATATGTTATTTTTTCATGGTATAACACTGAAGATCTGACACTTTGATACAATTTAAAGTAGTCAGTGTGCTGCTTGTATAATAGTGGAAATTTGGTGTTCCATCAAAATAACTCAACACACATCCATCAATTTCAAAAGCACTGGCATCAAAAGTGAGTACACCTGTAAGCAAAAATGGACAAATAGTGCCCAATTTGCCACTTACCCTCCATGGTGTCATGTGACTCGTTAGTGCTACAAGGTCTCAGGTGTGAATGGGGAGCACTGGTCACTGGAAGTTTAACATGGCACCTCATGGCAAAGAATTGAGAATCTGAAAAAAAGAATTGTTTCTCTCAATAAAGATTGTCTAGGCTATAAGAAAATTGCCAGCACCCTGAAACTAAGCTGCACCACGGTGGCCAAGACCATATAGGGGTTTACCAAGACTGGATTAATGAGCTCAGCGTCATATCCACAAATTGTCTTTTCAAAATAGACATGAGTGCTGCCAGCCTTGCTGCCGAGGTTTAAGGCAGGGGCGGTCAGCCTGTCAGTGCTGTGACCAAATGTCGCACACTGCATCAAATTAGTGATATGGCTGCTGTCCCAGAAGAAAGCCTCTTTTAAAGATGATGCATTTGAAAGTCTGCGAAAAGTATGCTAAAGACAAGCAGACCAAGAACAGAGATTACTGGAACCATGTCCTATGGCCTGATGAGACCAAGATAAACTTATTTGGTTTAGATGGTGTCAAGTATGTGGCGGCAACCAGCTGAGGAGTACAAAGACAAGTGTATGTTGCCTATAGTCAAGCATGATTGTGGAATTGTCATGATTTGGGGCTAAATAAGTGCTGCTGGCTGTGGGGAGCTACAGTTCATTGAGGGAACCATGAATGTCAACATGTATTGTGTCATATTGAAGCAGAGCATGATCCTCTCCCTTTGGAAACTGGGTCACAGGGCAGTTTTGCAACATGATAACTACCCCAAATACATCTCCATGAATCCCACTGGCTTATTAAGAATATAAATGTTAAGGTGCTGGACTGGCCAAGCATATCTCCAGATCTAAACCCTATTGAGCATCGGTGGGGGAACCTCAAACAAACGATAGGTGGAGGAGCCCAAGGTCTCTAACATCTACTATCTCCATGAAGTCGTCATGGTGGAATGGAAGAGGATTCCAGTGGCTGAAACCTGTGAAGCTCTAGTAAACTCCATGCCCAAGAGAGTTAAGGCAGTGCTGGAAAATAATGAGGGCCACTCAAAATATTGACACTTTTTGCACAATTTGTCCATTTTCATTTAGGTGAGTATTCACTTTTGTTGCCAGCGGTTTAGACATTGATGGCTGTGTGTTGAGTTATTTTGAAGGCAGACCAAATTTACACTGACTACTTTACATTATATCAAAATCTTTAGTGTTGTCCCATGAAAAGATATAATACAATATTTTCAAAAATGTGAGGAGCGCACTCACTTTTTGGAGATACTGTAATAATAACAACAAATAAGCTATAAACGCAATCAAATATAATTAAAGGAGTATTCCTATCTCATACATTTATGGAAAATCCACCTCTTAACACGTACCTATTTTGAATAAAGGGGTCCCCTTACTCCCGGACTGTATTGTTGGTAATGGTGCCCCTATTCTCAAGATTTTTGATCTATCAACTATTTATATGACATGTGCTGTGTATGAGATGGGAATACTCTTTTAACTAATAAATTATAAACAAAATGAATGTAAATATAATACCATTTTATAGTTGTAATATGTAATTGAAAGAGAAAACTTTCCCTTAAAAATGTATTTTTTTCTATTTTCCCAAGCTTAAAGCCCAATAATTCAACAACACAAATATGATGTGGGGAATTTACTTAGACCAGCATTTCATATGTAGATTTAAGCAATAATTTATGACATTTTCTGACTGAAAGGGTATTCCGGTATACAAAACTTGATTTGTTCTGAAAGCATGGGGTACAAAGAAAAAGTCTTCAATATATAGTAATCAAATATTTTGAGTAGTTTCCCACATAAACACTCACCAATTACTGATGTTTGTAGTTTGTTGCCAAAGAATATGACCGGTAGTTCAGTTTCAGCTTTATGGTCAGGCATGCTCAGTTCCTTTACTAGGAAGTGGCTACATGATAATGTGTCTATAAAGCAGCATGGGGGAAGCAGGTGATGGAACTAGGAACTAATGTGGAGGGCTCAGGAAAAGGAGAAAACAATACGAGACGCACAGGATGGTGGATACTTGCTCTTCAGCATCTAGGAGAAGAGGGGGGGGGATTTGGAATAGATTTCAGCAATGCTTGATAGAGAACATAGGGAACAACAGTGCAAAAAATATGTGAATTATACATGTATTGGATGGTATACAAAATGCCGCACACCAGACAGAGTACAGGTGCTCAGTGGAAAGACCGTCCGGCACACTATCCAATGTACAGTAAATTTACTGCACACTAACCGAAAGGTGTGGCATGGATTTACTTTACATTGGATGAAGGATAATTCTTATACTGTTGCTCTGTTTATAATGACCTTTCGGGCACCTTTCAAGCTTCTCTTTTCCAAACCCTGGAATACCCCTTTATATTTTAGTAAATATGTCAGTTTTCAGAAAGCCGCATCTTATCCCTCTATACTTGACCTACTTTTCTTCATCACCTTTAAAAGGTGATAAGAGATGTGGAGAAGGACTAGAGGCTGACAATTTTAGTGCAATTATGTCGTACATAAAACTGTTATACTTTTTACAACAGAAAACCAGTTAAAACTTGTAATAAAACCCGCTTCCATTAATAGGAATATAAGAAAAAAATGCAAACTCATTAGATAGTTTAAATATCAAAAGTTTAAAGCCTTAGCAGAAATTTTTATAGAGTTGTTGGGTTTTTTATTCCCACCGTACGCTCACTGGGTATTAAGAGGTTAATTGTGGTGAAGAATTAGAATTATGACATCAATCTCACATACACCTATTGCCCCCTTATTTCTCTGGTATGCTAAAGAATGTGAAAAGTTTTCTTTACTTAAATGCATTTTACAGAAACTTTCATTGTTCCAACAAGTGTCCAAGAAACACTGAACAGAAAGAATAAACCAGAGGACAAATGTCTTCAAAGAATATTTCTTAGAGAAACAACGTCTCATTCATTTGCCTCGTTCTTGCATCATGAACCTTTGGCTGCACAAAACAAACAAACATTTCTTTTTATAAGAAGACAAAGAGCCTGAATACTGAGCTGGGCAAATCATTTAAGAAAACAAACTTTCACGTATAAGGGCCTTTGCCACACATGAATTATTCTGATGACAAGGAGCTTGGCCACAGAGTGTTGAAAGCTTATTAATATTGTACAAAAGACTTTTGTTTTACATTTAGTGGAGTACATGGGAATTGTAATGACTGGGGAACTGAGTAAAGTCCACTCGAGCAATAAAACATAAAAAAATACTCACGCTGTTATAGAAATGTAGAAAATAACTACATTTTGGCACCAAATATTATACAGTTACCAGAAATTATTATTTACTAATGGGGGGGGGCGGCTTTTGGTAAAGTCCCTCTAAATAACCAAGATCTAGTTTCTGAGAAGCAGAATATTGGGAGGTCTGGAGAAAGTACATCTGCAAAAAAAAAGTAAGTGAGCCTCTTTGAATCACCTGAACTTTTGCATTGATTACTAATAAAATGTGGTCTGATTGTTATCTAAGTTGCAATTAAAGACAAACACAATCTAACTAAACTAAACACAAACATTTGATCTGTTCATGTCTTTTATTAAACACAATGGGCCTCATTTATCCAAAATTGTTAAATGGTAAGACTGTCTTTTTTGAAAAAGATAGTTTTACTATTACACAGTTTTCATAAATGAGGCTGTGGGGGTTCTCTGAACAAAGATAGGATGACAGGGAAAGACAGACAGTGCGAGCCCTAACGCTCGGCCCTGATGACGCTGTCCCTGCCTACTTGCCGACCCGACCTTAACGCTGTCAGCAACAACTAGACATCGGTTCATTCACTGGTTAATTGAAACACTGAAGACAAGACAAACAAACACAAGAATAGTCGGGCGGAAAATAGGCCGAACCAGAGATATAAAATGGTGCAGAAGCGGCAGACAAAAGATGGATATCAAGTAGGTAGGCAAAGAGGTCAGTAACTGGACCGCATTCCCTACTTTTTTGCATGTATGTTGCGCAAAAAAAATGCCGGTCGGCTCAGTACATTAGGGCTGGGGGAATCCGACATTGGTCCCGCAGAACATAGGACATGTTCTATATTCCACCGATTGGTTTTTGTTTTAGTAAGATCTCAGTAAAAAATCTGTGATGTATAGACTACAGCATGGATTTTCTATTGAAGTCTACTGGGTACGGTTGATTTTTCAGCGGATTCAAAATACTGAATCCGCTGAAAAACCGACAAAATTCCTTTGCTGTATAGACCTAGCCTTAAAGGATGTCAGGGTCTCAGTCCAGGGCATGATTGGACCAGCCCTCTGACTTCCAAAACACACAGAAAACAGACTGGAAGGGAAGAAAGATGAGTGGTGAAGGCAACTGTCAATCACCAATCAGCCTAAGCTATCTTCAGCGTAGCACTAGGGTTAGCAGAAGAAACCAGACACGTGTGGTGGAGAACCTGTCAATCACTACATAGTAGTGATTGACAGAGTTGAGACTAGTAGATAGAAAACACACAATTCAGGCACCGAATCATGACCAAAAGTGGAGTCTCTGCCGCACTCCACAGGCAGACGAACGTGCTGAGGCCTGACCAGACATAGTCATTACAGAGGCCCCTTGAGTAAACATCTCTAGTGCAGGGAGAAAAAGTGAATAGGCCCTTTAGAAATAACCAGGTTTGTATTGATTAATAATAAAATGTGATCTGATTGTTATTTAAGCTATATTATAGACTGACACAATCCAACTAAACTAACAACACACAAATAGTTGTACTGTTCATGTAATTTATTAAGCACATTGAATAAACATTCACAGTGCAGGGAGAAAAAAAAATTACTGAACAACAGTGTTGATGACTTCTCCAAGATCTTATCAGCAAAAGGTGTTTTAGTTAAAGAGGTTCTACCATGACTTTGTTTCTTCTCCTTAATTTTTGGCATATACTTTTGCGCACATCGGGACACATTTATAAACTGCTGTGAAGACACAACTGAGCTGGCACAACCAGCAAGGCAGAAAATCAGTTTTGGTTGGAACCCCTGACAGTAGCAGTGAACAGAGAAAACAGAAGGGAGAGAGCTGATCTAATATGGTACATATTTTTTAATTAATTATATTTACAAACTTAATTAAATGTTCATTTTGAATGTTCCCATGCCAATGTTATATCATGGCAAAACTCCTTTAAGGAGATTAACTTGGGAAGTGTGGGCTTCTCAGGTGCTTTGCCCTTAAAAAAAAAGGCACACAAAGCATACTTACCAAAAAATCTGCTTTTCTCCAGAAGTTTGGTGAACCATGCAGCTATCTGACACTTATGGCTTACACTTTTTATATACAATAAAAGTGTCAGATGGAAATACACCGTTAAATTTAATTGTGCTCCTTGGTAATGGTGCAGTATGACAATGAAGCCCAAGGACCTTACATAGTTACAGTTTGTAAGGTTGAAAAAAGTTAGACGTCCATTCAGTTCAGCCTTTTGTCCTATAGTGTTGATCCAAAGGAAGGCAACAACCCCCATGAGGTAGAAGCCAATTGTCCTCATTTTAGGAAAAAAACTCCTTCCCGACTCCAATCTGGCAATCAGATCAATCCCTAGATCAACGCCCCTTCTCCACTAAATTTGGTGTTTTCTTTCCATATTAGTGATATGATTGCAGGAACTAACATATTATAGAGGAAGCCCATTTGGCTGCTATGGGACCCCTGAAAAGAAGGGATCCAATTCGAATGGTGTTACCCCCATGTTATTGGCTATTAAGAACTTGCACAGGTATCTGCTCCCCACACGTTATAGTAATAGCAAACAAGAAATTGGAAAATACTCAAGCCATGAAAATGTGATGGAACACTCAAATTTCCAGTCACAGTGGGGTAGGAAAGTGGTGGAGTCAAATAGCTCTGAAAGAAACCTAACTTGTATTTTAACTAAAGGCCTTATTATCTGGGTATGGAGTTTGTAGATTGTATATCATTCTATTTTTTCACATGATTAGAAGCTGATTTTCCATTAAAGCAATCGCTTATGCATAATAAAAATTTTCATTGCATTCTAGAAGAAAGAAATCACTGTGCAGGATGAAGAAAGAGTTTAGCCCCCATTATCTACTTACAGTGATGAGATCCTGTGTTATGTGCCAATAGATCTCAAAGGTTGTTTTTACTGGTGGATTGCTAGAGAGATTTAAAGGGGTTCTCCCATCTCAGGCATGTATAGCATATCAATAGAACCATCTCTGGGACCAACACTAATCTTGACAACAGGTTCTCAAAAGTTTCCATTTAGAGTGGAGAGTAAGTAACACTTGCACTCTACTCTCCATTCTCTTCCATGTGAGGTCCAAACAAAGCCAAATATTGTGTTTGAAGACTGTCAGGAGGGCAATACATTACATGGAAATCCATAAAGAAGCATTTATGCTATCTATCATACATGAAAAAACTTTGAGATTCTTGGTTCACATATTTTTGATCAAAAAATGCTTAAGCCGCCCACGAACTTACAACGTGATCTCAGGTCGGGCAGTCCTCCTCTTTAAGAGGATCAGGGCTAGTGTTGGAGATGGGACAAAGTAATTGCTCGTGGCCTCCAGCCCCAAAGGTAAACCCCCAGGTGCCCCTGGACTTCTGCCCCAGATCTTTAAGGCACTACTACTTTTAGCCCTGTCAATGTTGTCATGATGCAGATACAGTTGAAACCTATGACAGAGCAGGAAGTCATAGGACCCCTAACCTGCCAGACTCTTTCAAGTCCAAAATGCCATGCACAGAATAACATCCCATGGCTGATTCATGGCTGATGAACAGATCTAATTTTGTTAAACAAGCAGAGTACACAGTACATCCTCCATGTTACTGCAGCCCATGCTGACAAAATCAGAATATGAGCTTTATGGCACGGATCTATATTTGCTTAAATTCATGTCTGTGGATGACCTGCTTATGGTACATAGACTTTATTGTACACAGTTCATAAACTCTCCCTGGTGAAGTGAATAAGATCTCTTAATTACTTCTGGAAAATCTTTGTAATCCCTGAGTAATCCCAGTTTCGATCAATGCCTCCTGCATCAACCTCAGATCAGAATAAACAGTACTGTACATAACACAGGACTCAGTAAGTGTACTGGAGGTCATTATCGAAAACTGGTGCAATTAAAAAGTGGTGTTAAAAGTTCCCTAAATTTTCTTCGCCTTGATTTTACTTGACACAGCTAGTATTACCATATGTATCTGATGTTCTGTATCACCTGCTTGATATTCCATGTTTTACAACAGGAAATTTAACATATATTATCTGATTTGGATTATTGATTATGCTATATTTGACTTCTGTCTCATTTGTGCCTCACTTATGACACTTTCATTGTAAGTGACTGCTTGACTCAACTGTTTCAACATGTATTATTTCACTTTTTCATTTGTAATTGTTGCTTTGTTCATAGGAATGCCAAAAATAAACACTGTTAAAAAAAAATGGAGGTGGCACCCACAGACACTAGTCAGGATATGGGGATCATTTTTGTAATTTATAAAAAGCAGACTGTGTATTTTATTCATTTTGTTTGCACTAGTATACATAAATACTGACATTTATAGCATGAGCTTGGTGGGAGAAAAAAGAATTCTCTATTGTAGCAGTACTAAAATATAGATAAAAGGGAGAATTGCCCTGGGGCCAGTAGCAGAGATGTAACCTTACAGGAATTGTCACATTTTCAATGGCGGATAGTAGAGCCACTGTGCCACTACCAGGCTTTCTCCAGAAGCGGTATAACTAAGCAGACATACAGTTCTTCACAGAACCTTTGATAGTAAGGATGGCTTAACCCAGATGACCACCAGGTGCGATCCCAGAGCAGTCCCCGAGCAGTGGCAGTTGACTCTAGACAGGCCAGAATCGTCAATGTAAGCAGCACACTGACAGAGACAAAGACACAGTGAACGGGAAACAATGGAGGCCAAGATACAGACTTGGGACGGAGGTCAAGAGACAGAAACAGGATGGAGACCAAACAAGACACATAGAACAGACATAAGAGGGAGGTCAAACATAACACAAAGAACAGGCAAAGATAGAGGCAGAAATACAGACATGGGATGGAGGCCAAACAAATAAAGACAGGACAAGGAACACAGACAAAACAGACTAAGAATACAAGGAAGACCAGAGAGAAGCTAGGAGCTCAGACAGGTGAGGAGCGCACACAAGCAAAGAGCGCTGACAGACGAGGAACACACACAAGCAAGGAGCATACGACCGACCAGGAGCATCAGACTAGCTAGGATACAGACAAGAGAAAAGTCAAAAGCAAGGATAGGCAGACATAGCTAGGAACAGAAGCATGGCAGATATACAGACAGGACCAAACAGGACTAGACAGACAGACAAGACAGAATGACCAGAGGCAGGTAAACACCATGACTGAGGCCCAGAGGTGTGGGACAGAGTCATCAGTAAAGCCCTAGGTGAAAGGTGAGTGGCTAGAGAAGCCACATCCAGCTGAACCTACACAGGAACGAATAACAGCAGGATGGGGCTGGTAGCCGAGAGGATCGGAGGCGGCTGCATGGTGCATACAGCATTACCTAACAGGAAAAGCTACATGGCAAACGCAAAGGTAGGTCGCAAGTGACCATGAGCACAGCGGCGTGGCAGGGATATTCCCATTTCATTGATTAGCTTTAAACATGTTTGCAAAGATAAATAAAGATTCTTTTCCTAGAGCAGTTCTTGCCTTCCCTGCTTATTGACCACCTTTCTGTGCTCTAACAGACTCTAGAGCCCTGATCAGGATGGTGACGTAACAGCACAGGAGCTTGTTTATGTTTGTTACTGACAAATTTTAACTCTTCAGAGCTTTGTAGCCTTCTGTCCTGCTGTTTAGCCTCCTCCATCACTAATGCCCCTTTAACAGGATCAGCTAGAAATAGCAGAGCTGTTATGTCAGTCACTGCTGTAGAACCACCCACAGCCTGACCAGGAAGTGGGAGCCTGAAGCTGGCCATAAAGAGCATACTTTGTGAAACAGCACAGCATGAACACCTTTTTAAAGCTTTTGGGCAAAAGGTAAAATTTGTTACACTTCTCCTACCTATTATCTGTGGAGTTCTTGTGTTCTAGAGAGGCCTTCAGACTCCTTTAGGCATAAGAGCTTGGACCTCTGCACCACTATAGCTAAGTCCCTGCCCATTAGGTTTGTTTGTAACTTGTATAGTATTAACTGCTATTTATCACTGGGGGAGTTGGCACTCTTATGTGTTTATTGCATGGGAGGATTAGTGAATGTAAGCACGATACTGTTATTTGGCACCACAGCCGTGGTGGACCACGGTTTTAATCTGATCCAGCCATGCATAGTAGAATCACGTATACATGAGTTTTTGGGAAGCAAACTATAATATCTCTGATGTCAGACAATCAGAATATACAGTAAGTGTCATCATGTAACTTTAACCTGAATCCAGATGCAGACTCCTCCAAGTATGAGCTCAGTGCCATTAACCCCTACCTGGCTTCCTTTCACATTCAAAGCTTTGCTCAGAAGCAGTTAAACCCAGCAATCCTTCACACAACTTATTCTCAGGTCCACATCACACCTCCAAGCTTGCAGCCCACCACTGCTTACCCAGATAAACAAGTCTCCTATGGTGTCCAGTTCACTACAACTTTTCAGGTGAGCATCTTCAGGCCTAAGGTAAACTGCATCTTTGAATACGTTTTTGGATATGTTTCCGATCCAAAAAATGTATTCAAAAGCGCTGCGTAAAACGTATCCAACACGCACCAAATGTGCAGAAATGCACCGCACCGCGTATTGATATGTCAATTCTTGAGAACGGATACAAGAGACGCATCAGAAAGACGCAAACCATGTAGTAGCACACAAGTGTCACCATGCACATCTCCCAGTCCACATCAAGCTGCCCCTAATCCCCTGTCAATGTCTGCACCTCCCCAAATTACCAAACTACCAAAAAGATTGTCATTGCTGTGGGCAGCCACAGTCATGTAGCTTGTTGAAAATGCCAAAATAGAAACTTTCTGTCTAAATGACCCATAATATAAAGGCATTCTACACACCAAATAAAATACATGTATGTGCGAGCAAGAAGCAAATAAATCACTAAGCATTCTCTCAGACAACCATCTAGTCCAAGGGTTCCCAAACTCCAGTCCTCAGGACCCACCAACAGGTCATGTTTTCAGGATATCCCACAGAATGCACTGACAATAAGTAAGTTACCTTTGCAGCATAATTAAATCACTTGTGCACGACTAAGGAAAGCCAGAAAACATGACCTGTTGGTGGGGCGTGAGGACTGGAGTTTGGGAACCCCTGATCTAGTCCACTTCAACCAACATGTACACTTCAAATTCCCTTAGGCTATGTCAAACACGGCAATGTGCAAATACTGGTCGGAATTCTTAATTACAGTAGAATCCGATCAGTACTTGAACATTAGTCTTCATTTTTTTGCACGGTATATGAGAAGGTTTCCGGATTTTGTGTGTCCCTTTCAATTGAATAGTATATATATATATATTATATATATTATATATATATTATATATATATATATATATATATATATATATATATATATATATATATATATATTATATATATTATATATATATATATAGTGAAATATGACAGGATTATTGTGCTTGTTCCAATTTTTTAGTTTTGGAATCCAACCTCAGAAAATCCAAGTCATGAAGACTAGAGCTCGGATTTTCTACTGAAATCTTTGGGGTTTTAAAATCCAAAAACCAACTGAAAACCAAGTATAAACCTTTGCCGTGTAAACATACCCTTATTCCACGCACTGTAAGGGAGAGAATAAGGTTCACTATCCTTACAGAACTGCAGTAGGAAATACTTTTGGGGCTCAAGCAATTAAGTTTTATGTCAAAAAAATATAAGTGATGTCTTCACACTTCATTTTTAAGCAGTTTTTGCATTTTCTGGGGAAAGGGGTTGGTAACTTTTACGGCAGTACACTGAGTTAATTTGGCCATAATGCGGGGAGTGCCTATATTAATCTATTATTCTTTAGGATATCTGTATTATTGCATGCGTTGGATTATGCTATAATTTATTTATAGAAAAAAAAATGTCATACCAGGTGGGATTAAATTATTGGCCTATAGCGGGTAATGCATATATTATGAAAAATCTGCACAACATACAGTAGATCTATTATATAGGCATGTCCATGAGACTTTATACTACTCCCTTACTTAGGCCTCTAATTTCTATAGATAATATACAGTATATATAAAATATCACATAACAAATAAACCAAACCGAATAATGCAAATATGGAAATGTGTCTTCATACCCACTAGTTAAACTACCCATAATTCTACAGCATATATCACAATTCTGGGTAGTTTTATTAGTGGGCAT
Organism: Phyllomedusa bahiana; assembly: GCA_025379985.1. Lineage (NCBI taxonomy): Eukaryota > Metazoa > Chordata > Amphibia > Anura > Hylidae > Phyllomedusa > Phyllomedusa bahiana. The sequence continues at coordinate 47,591 of JAODAL010031462.1, forward strand.
GAAGACACATTTCATATTTGCATTATTTTATTTGGTTTCTTTGAAGGTTATATATTTGTACTACTCCTCGCTAGTGTTGAGCGATTTTTATCGACAAAGTTGAAATCGGCAAGGTTTTTATGGTGAATAAAATTTTAGATCTGCGAAAAATTAAAGGGTTTAAAAAATCTGTGCATATCTATTAAGATCGTGTTTTTGGGCGCTTCCTTTTCTTTTTGGGGGCCCAGCAAATAGATTACAAAATGGCAGGGTGAGTTTTGTGTGCGACGTCATGATGGGTGTGTATGGTTGCGATTGGCTGGAAAAATACTGACCTCGTTTTAACATAAAAACAGCCCTTCCTTTTCCCCTTTGGTCTCTAGCGTTCATAGGATGGACGTGCCTCTGCCCGTGGGCCAAAAAGTAGCGAAATTTGTCTTTTCTGCCAGAAAAACCTTATATTAGCTGTGATCTTCCAATTTTGTTAGAAATTTGGATTTGAAGATTTTATGTAAATTTGCTAGAGAATTTTAAAGCAGCATCTACCGCTGAAGTCACGGGGAGAGCGTGGGGGGCCCGGGGCGAAAACAGACAAGCTCATCTATAAAGAACTGGTTTAAAATTCACAAGGGTTAGTGTAGACATTGCACGCAAAATTTTTTTATTAACAGTTTGATTGAAATATTTTCCTGGTATTGGGCAGCCCGAAAATTATATTGGATAAAAACATTTTAGTAAATGCAGGTCTTTTGTTGGTCAAAATCCCCTTTTATTATCAGTATAATTTCGTAGGGGTTCATTTTCAATTTTTCCCATTCCCTGTGTTGTATATCATCTTGCG